>BRYE01000011.1:3900000-3902500 GCA_030159115.1 Actinidia arguta var. hypoleuca | reverse complement strand
ACAAAGCTAGTTGAATTACATATCATTTCTCTTGTAATCATACATTTGTTATATGATTTTTTTTCCTATGTAACTCAGTATTCTGCCCTTTAGATCGACTAATTCGGGGACCAATTGATGTCAAAAAGCGGTACTCATTTAAAGTGGGGACATAGTTCTGTATGAACTGGCCTCACACATGAATTGATAGCATATGAATGAGAATCAAACTATAGACTAAAGAATATGGGCTTTAATGATCAGGTGACCACTACTTACACTAATCTTGAGGGTTTTATTTGTAACTATATGTTTTATCAAGCTCAAAGTTCAAACACAAAAAATATAAAGAGATCGAATTCTTTACATATGAGACGTAAATATGAAACTTCATCAATTAATTGAGAACATTAAAGAATTTAAGTAATCATAAATGATATGTCAATTAATGAATGAATGTACGTAATTTTTGTGCTTACGCCGTATGTATAAAGAATTTAATCTCCAATATAAATATATAATAGAGTTGACTATATATATATGTATTAAATTAGGGGTTTGGTGATATCTTTGTTTATAGAAGGTCATCTTCATTAACCCTCAAACCATGCTTACAAAGCAGTGTATTCCATTAATCATATAATAAAAGCATGTAAAATGTTAAAAGTCAAAGGTATGGGCTTCAAGGTAATGGTAGTGGTCAACATGATCAACGGTTGTAGTTGGCAGAGATTTGAAGTACAAGTAAAATAACATTCAAAAAAAATTGAGTTTCAAAACCCTAAATTATTTTAAAGTTTTGAGTTCAATACAAAAAATTCTGACGTGTGGTTCTACTGATCATGAAATGAAGTTTTATTTATTTATATATATGATAATTTATAGTCTAAATGAAATGGGGTTTAAAATTGATGAAGGGTAAATTCTCCACTTTATCCGATTAGAACCTACTCGTCACTGTGAAATTTACGTTGTCAACAACTTTTGTGACCCGTATCAGACTCGTCTGAGCTCCGTGACTGTCAAAATTATTCACCTCGCCTATAGCAATGACCTCACCTATTTGCAATTTACCTCGCCATTCACTGTGAAGATGAGATGGCGTTGAGACTTTACCTCCACGAGACTCCTTCTCTATTACGTTGCTTATAATTGCGGTTAATTCTTCAAATGACATCTCTCTATTTTATCTCCAATATACGCGAGATCTCCTTCCATACTTAGCCACCCGAAGTTATCTCTGAAATCTTCTCGCATGACTCTCCGTTCTCCCACTATAAAAAAATCGCTTCCCCATCATAAAAATGTATGACTTAACCCTTACTCACTCTAAGAGTTCTGGTACATTGTCTAGCTTATTTGTCTTGGTCTGATCTCCACGTCAGAGGAGTTTTGAGCGGCCTCGCCTTAGCTGGTCACGTTTGTTCTCTTGCGCAGGTCGCCAAGTCATACCGAGGTCAAGTACCGAGGTCACGAGTAATTCTGACTGTTAGTTGCTCTCCCCATATTTCTACCACAACAAAAATTATCCAATGGGTGAAATTCAAATATTATAAAAATCATGCAGGTAGCTTTTTTTAAAAAAAAAATTATGTACATATTTTTTCATGGGTTCATTTGTAAATAACCACCATGTTAATGGGCTCTTTGTACCATCATTTTGTATAACTATGTTTTTAATATTAATTACGTACAATTACTCAAATTGGAAATAAGAGGAGAGTTGACATGCAATATGGAGGGAACAAAACGGCTATAAATAGGCACCCTCTTCCTACCTTGCAACACCACAAAGCAAAAAATAACTCTCTCTCTCTCTCCCTCCCCGCACACTTCCACTCGCTTGTTCATTTCAATGGCAATCCCGGTGATTGATTTCTCAAAGCTCGATGGAGTGGAGAGGGCCAAGACGATGGTGAAGAGTGGGGATTCTTTCAGGTACTTGTAAACGTCTGCATGCAAATTATATACGTCAATAACAATACTAACATGCAGAAGGATGCTAAACTATATTAATGGGGGTACATATATTTTTCATCACCATCTACAACACAAACAATATGTACAAGTCTATTTTATATAACTATATATGGATTTGGTTTATATCAACATGGATGATAAGTGTGCTTATCCAAAATGATGCAGTTGGTGAACCATGGGATTTCAGAGGAGCTCCTTGAGAAGGCGTGCTATGAAGGCTATAAGTTAGAGAGAGAAGAAAGTTTCAAGAACTCAAAGAAAGTGAAGATGTTGAATGATTTGGTGGAGAAGAAGATTGACCACAAGTTGGAGAACGTGGATTGGGAAGATGTTTTCCTTCTCTAAGATGAAAATGAGTGGCCATCAAAGACTCCAGGGTTCAAGTAAGCATTGAAGCTAATGGATACAAATTTATTTCAGTTTGAAGCTCATCTTTCATTCTGATTTGTCTCCCAGTTCCTATTAATGCTAGGTCTTGTTTGGTTACTGAGATTAAATCTGACCCGTTGGATCCATCAACGCTTCTATTTTCTTGTCCTAT
>BRYE01000011.1:3865000-3872500 GCA_030159115.1 Actinidia arguta var. hypoleuca | reverse complement strand
GAGATTAATAATATTTGTGTGCAACTTTGCGCCGTTTT
Source organism: Actinidia arguta var. hypoleuca (assembly GCA_030159115.1). Lineage (NCBI taxonomy): Eukaryota > Viridiplantae > Streptophyta > Magnoliopsida > Ericales > Actinidiaceae > Actinidia > Actinidia arguta. The sequence continues at coordinate 3,872,462 of BRYE01000011.1, read as the reverse complement.
TCAATCGTTCGGTATTCTCGCAAATCAACGAGTGTTTGATGCCTCTTTGCCTGGTATTACTTTGAATCAACAGGTTTAAGAAAGAAATCTGAACCGGTATTCTTCAGAATCAACGGGCTAGGGTTTGGTTTTTCGATTTCTTGTTTGTGGTCGCTGCATCAGTTGGTATCAGAGCTCAGTTCCGATTCTGATTTGTGTAGTGTGTTATCATGCCGCCTAGACAAAGGTCAATTCAAGACGTGATAGAGAACGACAGGATGGTTAGGTTACAGCAAGTGGTCAAGAATCTGATTGATAGTGTGGCCGCCATGTAGATCCAGATGCAACAACAACAACAGATCCAGATGCAACAACAACAACAACGACAATATCAGAATCCGCGTGTTGCAGATGAGGGAGAAAGAGATGGCGTCGAAAGCGAGGAGGAAGAGAACCCCTTTGCGGAAGGACAACCAGAACGGCGTTTTGAGAGGCAACCCCGATACCCACGCAGGGTGGGAGGCCGAGAGGCTGAGGCTTTTTCGAATCGGTGGGAAGCAGGCCTAAAGATTGATATACCGGAGTTTCATGGAGGACTGAAAGCAGAAGACTTTCTCGATTGGTTATTTGTTGTTGAAGTGGTTTTGGAATTCAAAGAGGTCCCAGAGAACAAACGGGTTCCCCTTGTTGTGACTCGTTTTTGTGGAAGGGCTGTGGCGTGGTGGCAGCAATTGAAGGTGAATCGTGTGAGGTTGGGAAAGAGGAAGATCGAATCTTGGGATAAGCTGAAGAAGCATCTCCGTGAGGCGTTCTTGCCCCATAACTATGCACATATGATTTATCAGAAGTTCCAGAATTTGAGGCAGGGTACGAGAATGGTGGATGAGTATACAACTGAGTTTTATCAGTTGATGGCGCGTAATGATTTGGGCGAAACTGACGACCAGTTGGTTTCGAAATATATCAGGGGATTGCAGATCCAATAACAAGACACCCTAAACATGTTTGATTTGTACTCCATTTTATATGCTTATCAAAAAGCGCTACAGCTTGAGGGGCAGGCAAAGCGGCGCCCTAGTGTCCTGCCTTGGACTGGAGTAGGTAGTCGGGGTGTGGGTCAACAAGAGATTGTACGTGGTGGGGGCGCAACTAGGGGTGTGGCTGGCAAACCACCAATTGCAAATTCGGTTAAACCTGTGACTAGTAGTGCAAGTCGTTGTTTTAAGTGTGGTGAACCAGGTCATAGATTTGCGGAGTGCAAGAAGCCTGCCGTGCAAAATGGGTTATTCATTGACAATGAAGGGATCGTTAGAGTGGAACTTGAACAGCCTTTGGAGGATCTCGTTGATGATCAGGCAGGAGAGAAGGTTGTAGAAGAAGAACATGTGACTGGGGACGATGGACCATTATTAGCGGTTCGCAGGGCTTGTCTTACTCCCCGCGAAACTAGTGGCGACGGATGGCTGAGAAGTAATATATTCCAGTCCAAGTGTACAGTTGGGGGTAAAGTATGCAAGTTCGTGATTGATTCCAGAAGCTGTGAGAATGTGATCTCAGAAGAAGCGGTCCGAAAGCTAGGGTTGGCGACGGAGGCACATCCTAACCCCTATAAACTGACTTGACTGCAAGAAGGAAAAAAGGTAACCGTTTTATAAGCGATATTCAGTTTAATTATCCATTGGGTCTAATTACAAAGATAAAATATGGTGTGATGTTGTTGAGATGGATGCATGTCATATTCTGTTGGGAAGACCGTGGCAGTTTGATAGGGCTGTTCAACACGATGGACGAAAAAATACATATAATTTTGCGTTTAATAATGTGAGGGTGGTGTTGTATCCGAGTAAAGAGGAGGGTCCTAAATAGATGACTGAGCAAAACCCCAACCTATTGACCATGCAACGCTTTGTGGAAGAGATGGTTGGAAATGCAAAAAAACGCCTCTAAGTATGAGTTTTGGCTTGTTTAGTGTTTTGGGCCTGTTTTTGGGCTTATTATTTTGGGGTTTCGTTAAGTATTTCTTTTAACCCAGTTTGTACCGGGCCTTAGGGTTTTGAATAACTTATTTATACTCTTATTCGTATTATTTTCAGTAGTTTTTGGAGATTAATAATATTTGTGTGCAACTTGGTGCCGTTTTTCAATCGTTCGGTATTCTCGCGAATTAACGAGCGTTTGATGCCTCTTTGCCTGGTATTACTTTGAATCAACAAAATTAGGGAAGAAATCTGAACCGGTATTCTTCGGAATCAATGGGCTACCGGTTTTTGATTTCTTGTTTGTGGTCGCTACATCAATTTTGATAAAGTGTTGTGAACACATTTTGGGGCTAAAATTTAATTACGTTCCATACACTAAATGAAATGAACAATATTGATTCATATGCTCTTAAATAAGTAGATGAATTTAGTTTTTTTATTTGTCCCAAATCAAGTTGATCTGAATGAGAAATTCTTAAAAAAATGAAGAAAAGTTAGTGAGTTTATATAAATCAAGTTTGGCTTCTAAAAATTGAGCCCTTGGCTATATCAAGGTTTTAGAGAGGAGGAGTTATATACAAAGTGAGTTTGATCCATTTAACCCATAGTTCTGATCCACGTGCGGCTATGCCGTAGTCGCTTGTCCCAATGCGGGCATTGGGCTGGGTTGGACTTGGACTTGGGCTAATTGAATATTAATTATTTGAAAAAAATTATTCAATTAGTTTTATTTCTAAACTGTTAAAAATTTCACTTTCTTTCCTCTGCGAACGGTCATGAGTTCGGGATTCATGCAAAAGGGAAATTAAACTTTCTTTCCTGATTTTCTTTCCTTCGCGACCAGTCACAACGTTCTAGATTTATGTGAAAAGGTGTCTTCTGGCCAAATGGGTGGCTCTTCTAACAGGTATAACCATCTAGAAAGGCACCATAGATTTTTTAAGAGGTATGAGAACTTATATATAAACCCATAATCATTCAGCATTTGGGATAATCGTCAAAACAACATAGATTAAAAGTATTGAAAAGTGCATAATATCATTAAGCATTTTTAGTATAAATTTAGACAGAAAACACTTTAATATGGTTCGTTTCCTTTTTCTTCTTCGGTTAGTTCAAAATATAATATTATTAATTGTATCGCAAAAAACCTATGGCTTAGGCCAAACTCACAAGAATGGACTATCTGTATACAGATGCCATCTAAGGCGTAGCAATCACCATATGAATTAACAAAACCATTTTCATAATACTACCAAAAAATATAAGAAGTATTAAAGCAATAAAAGATGTAATAAAGTACATTGAACTACCACAAAGTAATAGGCGCCTATGCTAATTCCCTCCTTAGAATAAACACAACGGAGAGAGTATTCTGATAATTACATTGAACTCCTACAAAGTAGTAGGCGCCTATGCTAATTCCCTCCTTAGAATACACACGACGGAGAGAGTATTCTGATAAGGTACTTGAGACGACTTTAATTTTTTGAATTATAATATTTAATCAACGTAACAAACATATTAAAATATTTGTCAAATTTAAAAAGTCAATTACAGATTCTTTCATTTGCACTTTCACTTTTCTAATTGATATAATAATTTCACTTTTAGATAATTTTAAATTGTTGAAGGTTAATATTGAAAAATTATATCTTTTAAAGTGTTGTCATCTTCAACTTAAGGAAAAAAAAATTGAGACTGAGATACATGCCATTTGAAAATTTTCAACTCACCCTTCCTCGATTTCAAGGTAACTTACGCTTCTGTGTAAACACATACTAATTAAAATTCTTTAATTTCGATTCACCGAGCCTATTAGTTTCGATTAGTTTCTCTGTGAGCCATTGGTGAAATTACTTCACAGGTTTAATTACTTTCGTAGCTTTTTGGCGGGCCACAATTAGAAGACAGTATATTATTACAATAATCCAATTTGTGTAAGTCATGCTCAGTTTTTACATAATTAACGGAAGCTATTGCATCATTTCCTTTTACTAGTGTCAAATAAATATTGTGAGGGACTAGATTACTGGTTGCGTTCTCAGCTCAATGTCGTGGGACAGGGGCACTGCACACCCAACAAACATTGGCTTGTGTGAATACTACAAGACATATACTTGTCAATTATGTAATGTTTGGGAAAAATAAACGAAAAAATAAAATAAAAAGGCAAATTCGTACTAGCAACGGGTATTCAACCTTCTCTAAAGTATCAATATGACTGAAAAATTATGAACAAATCAAGATCTTATAGTACAAATAGAAGTCTTAGTGCATCATTGATTTTTCCAGTAAGGTGGTTTTGTTTAAAATTTACTGTGTCAATTTGACGGCTTTTTGTTTTGGTTGTTTTTCATTCTGAAAAATATAATTCATTGGTTATCAATTCCTTAAAGGAATTGACTCCTGAATATATTGATATGAATTTGTGACAAAATTTGTACATAGGGTAAGAAGGGTTTCTAGCCACCCCAAATAATCTACCCAAAAAATGATGTTCACAATAGCAAAAACCGTCATTAAGCTTACCTTGTAATGACAAAATAAAAGCTAAACAAAAAGACCCAACATGTCCAAAATATCCAAATGTAGAGAACCAAACCAATATCTGAATGCAAAGAACGAACTCAAGAATGGAAGCATGTAAAATGTGATCAAGATTTAAAAAGAATAAAAGATTTAAAATACTAGTATTTGTAAATACCTATACAAATATAATGTAATGGAACTCCAACCGATGAATTCTGAAAATTTCCACTAATTTCTCCGCAAGGAACCCAAGGTAACTTGATTTCAATGACCTCAAGTATGTGTAGCCTTTTCCTATTGAATCGAAAATTTAAAATCAATGCATTTGCAATGAAATTTAACAAAATTTTCTTTCAGTGTAAAATAATGAGTACAGATACTTTAATAATTGAGTATATGAGGGTAATTATTTAGTCTTATTTTCCTTTTCATCGCTTAATATGATATGGATTTCAAATGAAGTAGTTTGGCATATTTATAAGTATAGACTACGCTTTTGGTAGTTGACCCACATTATTCGTGCTTCATAAAGTAGTCATATTTTAGGTATTGACAACATGAGAATTTTGTGTTGATAACTTGGGGCCTATCTATTCAACCTGTCATCCTTTGGTTGTATTCCCAAACATTTCAATATTTCTTAAATTTGTTCGGGTGGAGCTAGATCATGTTCGTATTGGATTGGATCGTGTAGTGTAGAACTCTGAGCTACCGTATGGTCCATTTTAATTACTTGAATAGTTCATTTTTTTTACGTCTCTATGTAGATTCTTGACATTAAAAAACTAAATTGGTTGGATTACTATAGCCACATGATCATCTCATCGGATTTATTTTTGCAAAATGAATATCAAATGTTAGTTAGAAAGCAAACTATGAAATAGGTTTGCTAGAATTAATGGCTAATTAAAATTATTCTTAAAGAATCTACTAATAATACACTCTTAATTTAAACAATAATATAAGCAATACAAGAGAGAAGAGAGAAAATAGTGCAAACGATTTATAGTGGTTCAGCAAATCTCGGCCTACGTCCACTCTCCAAATTTCTCCATGAAAATTAACTATCTTCAAACTTATGGGTGCTTGACAACTTTCACAAACACTAGAACTCTTCTAGTCTTCCACTCTTAGATTTTTTTCAATCACTTATAGTGTTTCTCTCAACTAAAGTACCATAGATGAGTAACTCTTAGCTCACCAACTCTAGATCAAGCAATAAATACATTGAAACTCTCTTGTTCTAGAGTAATCTAGCTCTCTTTGATTTTTTGTACCAATCAAACTCACAATAAAATGAATCAAACGATTGAGTCTTGAATGCAAGTGAGTATAGTAAGTTAAAGGTACTTCAATGCACTTCCAATAACTTCAAGACTTGTATTTATAAATCAAAAATAGATTTGAGTCGTTACAGCATTAAATGCATCTGATATAACCGTTCTGATTGAATCCTGGCCGTTGGATCTTGATTTGGACATGCATGAATAACTTTTCAAACTTCAGTTGTGAACATCGGTCGATCGAACTTTAACTTTGGTCGTGAATATACTGAATTTCCAGTGGCTTTCGTATTGCATCTGCTGAGGGATTTACAACTTCGGTCGTGGGTATTTCAAATTTCAGTTGACCGAACTTGAACTTCGGTTGTTAATGAACTTGAATTCCAAAGAGCCCTCTATTGCTCTGTTTTGGCTTCTCGTATTTCGGTCGTGTTCTTCTAAACTTCGGCCAATCGAATGTGAACTAAGTTTTCAAGGAGCAAGTTTGTTTGGATCTTTTGATTTTTCTGGCATTCGGCTGACCTTTATATAGGTTCAGTTGTGACTTCTTAACTTCGGTCGACCGAATATGAACTTCGATCGTTCCTGAACTTAAATTCTAGTGAGCAGCCTTGGATAATTAGTCTTGATTCTTCATACTTCGGTTGTGCCTTTCAAGTTTCGGTTAACAAGTTCGGTCGATCGACCTTTTGACAACAATATTTTTTTGTGTTTTTTTCTTCTTTAGTTCATGCTATCAACTATCCAAATTTAGTTTGAGTGTTGAATTTATTCTTTTGCCTCTTTCATATGTTCAAGGACACTGATTATGACTTGTAAGGAGTTTCAAACCTTTAAACGAGTGTAAGCTCCTCTTTAAGACCACTGTTGTTTTATCTCAAAATGTGAAGTAGAGTGAACTAGATAGTTTAATTTTTTCAATTCTTGTTCATTTTATCATTCAATGAACATACCTTTAATCTTAGAACAACCATGTCTTTGATTACTTTAAGTTAGTTTGTTCTTTATTTTTTTAATACAATTTTTATCTAAATTATTGAAATAAAATAAGCCTTTAGTTCAACATCAAGTATAATTTGAAAATAAATCACCAATATTTTAATATAAACAGTTATAAATATCATAGTCCGCCCTGGTATAAAGACGGTTAATGATGAGGGAATTCTTATACGAATCTACAATCCCAAGCCATGAACATAGTAACCAACTGTTGCAAACTAGTAAAGGCACCAAATTCTTGTCACATGGTGGATTATAAAAGAATTAGCACTGTTAACGCAGCCATGTTCTTTTACTTCATTTATAAATATTATTAAATCGGGTAGAGATAATAAATAATCGAGATATCTGTCAAGATGAAACATGATCAATAATATCGTAATAAACTACACTCAGAGCATTGAGATCGATCCTTTTGTATTGGCGTTGCTATAAATGTTTTATAGGTTACAAGGTTTCACTGCCGAAATTTATATTTACAAAGGGATTCGTAGTGTTAATTGCAAAGATTAGACGATGGTTTGAGAAATAAAATGATTTAATGTCATGAAAATCAAAGCATTGTTTTAAAAAAATCATCAGTTAAAAAACAATTTAAGACAAAAAAATATTTGAGAAAAAGTGATAACACTAGGTTACACCACTGCTACTCTTATCTTGCCATCTCTCTTTCTATTTTTTATTCAATAT
>BRYE01000011.1:3785000-3792500 GCA_030159115.1 Actinidia arguta var. hypoleuca | reverse complement strand
CACTAAGCTTAGAAACATTATAAATGGTTGTTTCAATCTTGGTGAAATAATTGCCCTTGCCCAAGACCAATTTGTGAAAAAAACGGAGGTATTTCTTCTTCCAAGGTTGAAGGAAAGGAGTACAAAGTTCTATCCAACTTTGTTCCATCTCAAGCAAGTGGAGGACAAGACTTGGTCAAGCAAGGTGATAGAGAGCAAAAGTCCCCCACCAAATGTGGTGAGGTACATTTTCATAATGTTTCACGGTCACACAATGCACCTTCTCATGGTTCACAAAGATTTGTACCGGTTTGTCACTTTTGTGGTGTGGCTAGATATATTTGACCCCATTGTAAGAAGTTGCATGATTCTTATGCTCCACATCCACACAAGGCACATTCACATGAATTAAAAAAAAATTGTGCCAAGGGCAAATTAGATCTCATTGTTTCAAAGTGATTAGTTATTCCCATGCTACTCTACACAATAAAAGTAGGAAAAATCGGGGGGAAATGGTTGAACCTAAATGGTCTTCCTTTGGACTTAGAACTCTCAAGAAACAATCTACAAGTCCTAGGAAGCAAAGCAAGGCTATGTCAAACCCCTCTCCCAAGAATAAAAATGACTTTTAAAGTGAGAAAATTGCTTCCATTTTTCAAAAGAAATCTTCGAATGTTGGTTTTAGAAGTATTTGGGTGAGACCTTCGGATTTGAGACCATGTGTGGCATTGTCCACCAATCCTCTTGATGAAATTGGGCATCGAGGGGAGTTGGCCTTGCCCTATGATGGGTATTTTTTTGCTCATAGTCTAGGATGTGCTTCTTGTTATTTGTTTTTAAGATTTTTGAGAATTCTTAGTAGATTTTGGTTTCATCTTTTTTTTTTGGTTCAGTTTCTTTTAATAAAAAAAAGACCTTGAATTTATTAAGCCTCTTGTTAATTTGATTCTTTGAGTTGAGTGAATAACCGTGATTTGAGTTGAGTGAATAACCGTGATTTGAGTTGAAATCTTCTTGATGATGTGCTTATATAGTAATCTTGATTGAGAGTTTATTGTTTCTTTCATGCTAGTCATTACGTACATTTGAGATTTTTTTTTCACTAGAAGAGAATTGGATCTTGTGTCTATCCATTTTACTCTTGCTATGTCATCTTCTCTTGACTCAATCTTCTCATAAGATAGTGAGATTGACCACAATGATAGCTTGGCCAATGATATTGAATTGAAAAAATCTTATGCTTTCATTGAGGTCTACTATTGAGATTTTGGAGAAAGCTTCCTTACCCGAATATCAAAATATCCACCGTTAATCACGGGAATTAAGGGTGGAGATGGCTACCATGCTCAAATGTGTGAAAGCTGCCGCCGATAGCACATTTCTTTTGCAATCCTACAAATTAGGATTATGATATCAGGTTGGCATTCCATTGTTTCATTGAGGGGGAGCTTACGATTTCAAATTTATAAATCATATAGAAAGCATCTTGGTTTGACTTCTTCTTGATTTGTGAATATGATTCTCCAAGATTGAGGGTTTGATGTTCTTGATGTGATTTGTATGACCTATGATCATGTCATTCTCTTTCACACACACACACACACACGATCTCATGTACATTCTTGACCTAGTTTGAAATAGCCATAAAGTCTTCATTTTTTATGTGTGTGTAAGTCTTTACTTGGAGTTTTCAATATTTCTTTATAATCATTTTATTCCTTGAATTGTCAAATTTTATGGGTTTAATTCTCAATCAAGTTCTTCTAGTTTTTGTTTATTTTTCATTCTTGTTTTTGTCTAGTTTTTGCAAAAAAATCTTTTGAATTTGTTTATTGTTTCAATGACAGAGATTTTGAGTATTTTGTCTATACTTCTGGGTTGTCTTCAAAATGTGAGCTTTCAATATTTTTTGCTCGATTGACTCTCGAGCAGTTTTTCACTGTGTTCAAATCAGAGCTCTTGATAATTTTAGCTCGCCCTCTACAGCCTCTCAAGCCAGGAAGTCGAGCGGCCAAGCGTTACTTTTAATCAATCTACTAGGCTCAACAGATTGGTTCTTTCTCTGCCCTATCTCTCAGACTATGGTTTATCTATTCTCTGCCCTTTGTCCGTGATTTGCCAATTAATTTTTTGTCTATTTTTTAGATAAATATCAAATACTGTTAGAATAGTGTAGATCATGTATTAATTTAATGTTTATGGAATTCGGATCATGACGTTTCTTGCACAATTGTTAGGGAAAAAAAAGAATAGTTTTCAATACTTTGATTTTTTTTTTTTAAGGACCCAAGTATTGAGGAACTCAACCTCAAATAAGACATATATCATCTTTCATTGTGCTTATTTTACCCTAAAAATAAAGACCAGCGAGTGCGCGACTACCAGCCTCAAATGCCTTTCGTTTTCCGTTTGCAACCAATCCTGCCAAATTTGCAGGAGAGATTTTAGAAACTGTTGTTGTTGCCTTGAACTCTCTAGCTTAATTGGTTTCTTACATGTAAACCTTTAAACAAGTAGTGGTAGTAGCAGTGTTTTTAGTAAAACTTGTTAATAAGGTAAGACATGATTTCTGGAACTTGGTGGTTACTATGACATTTTGCATATGGTTTAGTATGTTAATGAGAAATCCCTCTTCAAATTGACAAAAAAATATCTTATGAGAGCAACTTTTGGATTCTATCTTCTTAATTAAAAACGGTTTTTGAGTATTTATAGAGGCTTTTGTAATGTTAAAACAACTTTTATTTTATTTTTTGGAAACAAAATAGGGATTACAAGCGAATTTTTTGTTGCAGCTGATTCTGGGCAGAAGCAAAATGCATTAAAGGATGTAAAAGAGTAAGATACCTCCACTAATTCGAAGTTATTACGACCTTGTCACTTTATATACCCAACAACGTAAATGGCAAAATAAAAAAAAAAAAAATCAAAGTTTAAAAGTTAATTTCCACAACTAAAGCTAACACCTCTCCTTTGATGGCGATTTATAGTTGAATTGCATAAATTACAATAAGTTTTGGGCAATTTATAGTTGGATTGGGAGTGGGATCGAATACGAAAAAATGTTGATTTTGTCTCTCAAATAATGGTACATGTCAGGCAAGTGTGAAAATCCATCCAAAAACATAACGGTCGCTTCCAATTGGACTGATTAGGCATGAAAGTCAAAAATATAGAGTTAAAATTGCAAGATTTAAATATACAGGAACCAAAATTGAGAACAAGTCAAACTACGGGAATCGTTTTTTATTCTGTAAAGCAGAATGTAAAAAGCATCAATATGGTAAATTCTCAAAATCAGAAGCAAAAGCCGTGAGAAACAAGTTTGCACAATTTTTGATATCAGAAGCTGCTTTTAAAATTATTGACAAACACTCCCAGAAATATTAAATTAAAATGAGAATATTAATACAAAAGAGGAGAACTTATCTTTTATCACAACAGAAATGATAAAAATTAAAAAACCTGGTTAAATTGATATAGTAAACAAGATAAATCTTTTAATGTTTTTACAAAATCCATAAAAAAAAGGGGTAGTGCCTTTCAAGTTTTAATTCAGGGGCAAACATAATTTTTTTTTTATACTGGGCAACCACAAAAATTTTAAAAGCTCATACCTCAAACTTGACTATGCAAACACAAGAAGTTTAAAAGTTTGAGAGTGGCTACAACACATACCAATTGGTGTATATGATCAGCTCATATATAATATTTTCACAATCGATCTAACAGTCACCACAACCGTTCGTAACCAAAAAAATATTATTTATCATAAAAACTCGTAATCCACAATAATACGCAACACATATTTTCACTATTTTTAAAATACACACCCTCGTAACATTCATCATACGAATCATAACATACACCGAGTATAACATTCACCACAACCGATTGTAACATTTTTATTATGCACACGATATGTACCATATATTTTGCCAAGTTTAAAACGTCATCGAGTCCAATCAAAATAGGCATGAAGTTTTTCTTCTATCTTCAAGAATGATTTGGAACCTATGGAACAAAAAAGATGCCGAGAAAAAAATACTATACACTTAAGTTTTCCATTATTTTCTTTGTTTTATTAAGTAGTTTACGTTCTGCAAATAGCTCCACAAAAAATACAAATGCTATTAGGTCATTCATTTTCATCAATATCTCCTAAGAACACTTTTGATCTTAATCGTCTTTAAGGGTCTACCCGTGTGTTCACGTAAGGCCCGATCTGTTTGGAAAGAAGTGGTGAGTCCATCTAATGTATATTAAGAGCCAACTCTTTTTTTAATTATCCGATGTGGGACTTATTTTTCGCGCATGTCCTCATCAATCTCCCCCTCATGTGTGAACGGTGCATTGGCCTTACTCCCCCTTGCTAATCCAAGCTCCCTTTTAATCCTTGATCTATTATGTTCTAAAACCAAACCCGGGCTTCTTCATCGCACTCACTCCATCGAGAGCCACCCACCATTACTCCATCGAGAGCCACTTTGTCGTAGGCTACACATGTCGTGCGCAACTTGCTCCATCGAACTCCATTGAGAGCCACCTTGCTGCAAGCTACACATGCTGCACACACCTTGCTCCATTGAGAATCACCTTGGATTTTTTCCGCTCCATCGAGAGTCTCTTGCAAGCCCATAATATGGGGGTGTTACCGCCCATAGATCACCAACCATCAGCTCTGATACCACTTGTTGAGAGAGAGTTCGCTTCAAGGGTCCGCCCGTGTGTTCACGTAAGGCCCGATTCGTTTGGAGAGAAATCACATAGGTCCTCATCCACATCGTCTTGGTCCAATACATATTGTTTGAAACTTATACCCACTTAAAAGCTTAAGCCTTGTAAGTGATGAGTCCATCCAATGTATATTAAGAGGCAACTCTTTTTCTAATTATCCGATGTGGGACTTATTTTTCACACGTCCTCAACACCTCAGTTTCACCATATCCCAGTACTCGGCTACGTTCGGCCGGCAATGAATATACTCGTCTTGCAAATCCAACAGCTCTAATCGTGCCAGCACAACCAACATAACATAAGCCATGGTAAAATCTTCTCCAACTAAAAATGAAAGGTCACCAAATTTTGCATCTATTTCATCGAGAAGTGTTACCAGATGTTCTTTGCTCCGTCTAAGGACTTCCGGGTTTCTCAACTTTTCCCTTGTCTCTTAGCTTGCGGTGGTATAAGGGGAATTTGGCCATCTGGGCAATCACCACTCACCTTATGAATTTGGAAACGTAAAGACGGTAGTTGTCAGGAACGTGGGAAAGGGTGAAGAACTTGGGGTTCCAATCTTGTATTTTATGCATCCATTCGATAACTTCTTGGCTGCTGAGAGTGAGGTTGCTGCGGCCAGATGAGACAGCTGCAATTCTTTCTATATACCTGTACAATATAATAATCACTTCAGTTTTCTTCGTTGTCAATCATAAAATCTAGCTTGGAAGAAATTTCAAGGATGTATGAATTCTTATGCTACTTAAGACGCAAGAGTGTAACTACTGACACTATAAAGTACTACCAAAAAGGGTTTGAGAAATTTCAAATAACTAGATATTTGATTTGGACGATAACAAGAATATGTTTTATTTAAGATTATTCACATTTCCATATATCACCCCTTCATTTCTACAAGATCTTAAACATGATGCTGTGAGACTCACCGCTTTCCTCTTAAGTTCCGGATAAATCATTCTATTGGCCATTGTAATTCATTGAGTTTGGAAGCAATTTCGATAATGTAAGCTTCCTTAACTCCCAAAAACATAAGTTGAGAATTAGCCTTCTACTTAGAGATTTAGGACTTCTATTCTGAGATTTCATGTTCCTGCATGTTTCCAAACCGCACGCATTACAAACAGTGCAAATGAAAAAGGTTTCCTTCTGAGATATATTCAAGAACACAAATTTTGAGGCTAAAAAGAACATATTTCATTAAAGATTAACTCATATTTGTGTAATTCCCCCATTTGTTTCTAAAAACTGTAAAAAAAGATTCAGGAAATCATTATTACAGATTCATGAATTTTGAAGTTGCTTTTAACGACAAGTTCGTTTAAAAGAAACGTAACTAAAAAATATAAGTAAAGGATGGAGAATACTGGATTATCTCTATCGTGTCAAATATAACGCGTGCACCATTCTGGAAGACCAGAAGTTTGGTACTCGGGTTCAACTGGAAGAATGAAGAGTCTATGTTCTTGCTCGTGATAGGATTGACTTGGTATGATGTATAATCAATGTCCCTTTCTTCCAAAGCTAGCCTCACCTTTTGGCTGTCCAACGAATATGGGTGATGATATAGTTGCATTAGTTCATCAACATCTGCACTTAGAATGTTGCTTGCAATATAAAAGTCTAAAAATTTCGGATATACTATCAACTTCTAGCACTCTAGGACTAAGAAGAGGGGACTTGTAAAGATCTGCACCTGAATAGAGCAAAATATGCTAATAAGCACTCAAAATCATGAATAGATGTTTATATATGTGGCACATCCTTAACAATATTAGTTATTCACTGAGCCAAGAGCACCAAAAATAATATGGTCATACAAAGCACTGTCTAAACACGTGGAAGAGATGTTGTACTCCAAGTGTATGATAGATGCACAATATTGAAGGTCACAGAACTAGTGGTATACATTAACACAAATAATGACTACGGTAAACTTCTAATTTAGGGTGAACGGTGAACATCCCAGTAGTCAGCATTGTGGCGGACCTGGCGGTATGATGCAATGCTATAATATCCAATAATAATAAATTATGTACCTCCCTCATCTTTGACCAGTGAGAATCTTACTTATAAATTAACAATCAAATGTTTTTCACTAAAAGTAGGGGTTCGAAGTTATAGTCAATTACAATGTTCACAGCCAGAGGAAAGCACTAGATAGTGAATCGACATATGCAACAGAAAGCTATGCTCTGTAGCATTCAAAGGAAGTATCTTCCTATGGAATTGATCGAAGGAGCTCTCTATGCAATTGTCACTGAGGGGATTGTTGAGAATATTATAAACAAAAAAGTGGACCCTCCCTCTAAATCTCTAATAGCTTAAAATTTTTGATGAGTTGGTCTTAACACTTTCATATTGGTATCAGAGAAGGAATAAATCATGTGTTCAAACCTCACCCGCCTATCTAATTAAAATATTTACATGTGTTTGACCAGTTTACGGAGGATAGCCGGCCACACATAAGGGGGTATATTGATAATATTATAAATAATAAAGTTGTTCCTCTCTCTAGTAGCTAAAACTTTTAGATGAATTAGTGGTTAACTCTTTCACATGTATTGAACAAGTGGCCAATCATCTTGATCAAGTCCAAGTTAAATAAGATGGAAACTCATCAACACACTGAAGAAGCACATGAAAGTTCAACATATTCTCATAGCTTTACTTTTGTTATTAACTTCAAAAGAGAAGTGACCCATCAGTTGCACCACATTAGAAAGAAAAGAAAAGATCTAAAGATTTTATTTGCTTCGCAAGAAGCTGCTTCATGCTTATAGG
>BRYE01000011.1:3770000-3772500 GCA_030159115.1 Actinidia arguta var. hypoleuca | reverse complement strand
AGACTTCAGATAAGCATGAATTTTTAAATTTCATACTTCCTAGGATATAAATCATGTATAAAACGAGCACCGCAAAATTATTACCTCTAAACTATCATTGACAAGAACATTTGTCATCACTACAAGGCATTTTCTTCCAAGGAAATAAATAAATCTAATGCTGTTACTATGTTCAAGACGTTTCAACTTATTATTATTTTTCTTTGAACTTTTCCACTCTAGTACCGCTACATTTTCAATGTGGTCGTTGTAGACTTGTAGTCTAAGGCCCACAAAGATGTTAGTCAGATACGTTTTTTCATGTTTGTCAAATGGTGGAAATTAAGTATTTGGAGGGTCCGTACAGAACACTTCAATTAATTCAAAAGTTGAGTAACCTATACAACAAAAGCTTCACACTATTTAACTGGCTTCCCTACTTCTATTACTGTAATTTGTTCAATGAAGAGTAGGGTTAGTTGTTGCATCCCAATAAACTACCCTATTTAAAAGGACACAACTTCTTTGAAGTTAAAAAAAATTAGATTGGTCAGTGCAATTTAAATATTTGGGATTCATTTTGATAATTCGAATTATTTATATTGTAGACTTTAACGTAAATATTAATATTATAAAAAATTATGTTGATCGGATATAAATCAATATCATTTCAGTACTGTTTTACAATTTAATAAATGAGTTTAAAATACAAGATTATATCAATTTATCTTGAGATAAATAAATAGTGATCGACTATTGATTTGTATCTGATCAACGTGATATTTTTCAGTATTATACTCCTTGATGAGATCTATAATACGAACTACTTGAATCATTAAAAAGGGGTTCAAAATGGGATTCTAAATGCTTGAATTGCACTGTGCAATTTAAATTTTAAACTGTAGAGCAGCTGCGCTCTATTTAAAAAGGCCCTAACCCTTTGTCGGGTGCTACGTACATAACATGTTTTTATTTAATCATACGAATTAAGTCGCGGACTCGCACATCAACGGTGACACGTACCCACACTCTAGACATTAGGTACAATTCACTCATGTATGAAAGGGCACGCCAATCAAATTTTATGCTTAAATATCTAGATGGCTGACCACTTAAAAATACTTAAACCTGAGACCTAACGGTTCATTTGATCTCTATGATTCAAACCAACTCACTTGGTTATCCGAATTTATTTAATTGCCATCTTTTACTAAAATAGCCAAAAAAAACTCAAAACTCACAAATGTAATAAATTAAAATAGCTATCCCGAATAAAGGCCTAAAAGTATCTCTTGCTCACAACTATACTGCTGCATTCTCATTTTGGTCCTTAATCTATGGCTCCTTTGTCAATGGGGTGCAACAATAACCAACTCTCTCAAGTTCTCTAACCAAACTTAAAAGGGGCACAGAGCCAAAGTGCAAAGCAAATTTTCTTTTATATATGAAGGAAAAAAATGTAATACTTATGATGCCAAATTATTTTATTGCAACGTAGCATTTTTGCTAAACAACTTGGCCAAAATATATTGACAAAAAAATGATAAATTGAAGAGCCAAGATAGAAAAATTTAAAAATTAATTATGAGGTAAAGTACTTAAGAATGGATTGATATATATATAGATCTAAATACAGACCACTCAAAAGTGTATATTAGATTCATCGATCTATTATGATTGATTTAGATCTATATATATATATCAATCTATTCTTAAGTACTTTACCTCTAAAGACCACTCAAAAATGCATATGAGATTCATCTATCTATTATGATTGATTTAGATCTATATATATCAATCCATTCTTAAGTACTTTACCTCTAAAGACTACTCAAAAGTGTATATGAGATTCATCGATCTATTATGATTGATTTAGATCTATATATATATCAATCTATTCTTAAGTACTTTACCTCTAAAGACTACTCAAAAGTGTATATGAGATTCATCGATCTATTATGATTGATTTAGATCTATATATATCAATCCATTCTTAAGTACTTTACCTCTAAAGACTACTCAAAAGTGTATATGAGATTCATCGATTTATTATGATTGATTTGTGTCTAAATAGGTTCACGTTACGCGATAAATCTATGCAGGGCCGGCCCAGGGGTGAGCCCAGCAAGCCCATGGGCTTGGGCAACCCCCCTGGGTAGGGGCAACCATCCTGGCCAAAAAAAATTTTTTTTTTTTAAAGATTAGGGATTCAATTAATCAAATTAAAATTATAAGGATCAAATTGAATATCTGTTCAAACTACAAGGACTATTAGTAAAATTTACCCAAATGTGTTTATGATTAGTCCCTAGCCCAGTAGGCCATTATCTATTTGAGTCCATAGACCACTACCTACCTAGGCCCAATCCCCAGTAGCCCACTAAAATTTCATGTTATTTTAACTTGATAAATTAGTTAAATTATTTATCTTTAGTGAGTTTTTGTTTAAATTCACACAAGATTTTTTATGTTAAAAAAAAGTATAAAATTTTAACTAAACGGTGTAAAAAGTGTACTAAAA
>BRYE01000011.1:3750000-3755000 GCA_030159115.1 Actinidia arguta var. hypoleuca | reverse complement strand
GGTGGCATGAAACAACGATCCCACTATCAATAATGACTGCAATTTTTTTCTTCACACTTGATAAAATTGTGAAAGATTGCACTACGCTGCCAATCATCGTCTTCCTTAGGCTGTGTCAAGGAACACCTAACAACTCCTAAGGTGGTATCACATTCCACACAATCCTCGTCAGACTCGTGAAGATTTTAGGGTCAGGTTAGTGAAGCAAAGGGAGTGTGAGGGGGTGGTGGCTGCTCTGCCACCACCAGACCACCAATGAGGAGATAGTGATATACAATATTATATTTGTAAATCTTTCTCTATATAAATAGTGAATCTACTATACCACC
Source organism: Actinidia arguta var. hypoleuca (assembly GCA_030159115.1). Taxonomy (NCBI): domain Eukaryota; kingdom Viridiplantae; phylum Streptophyta; class Magnoliopsida; order Ericales; family Actinidiaceae; genus Actinidia; species Actinidia arguta. The sequence continues at coordinate 3,754,671 of BRYE01000011.1, read as the reverse complement.
TGAAGACGTAGGCAATTTTTCCGAACCTTGTAAATCATTGTGTTTGTATGTGCATGTGTTTTTGAGTGTGTGTGATTGGTAATTCGATTTTGATCACAAAAATTGGTATTAGAGCCATGGTTGAGCTTTGGATCTCTAAAAATATGCTCTAAATCTATTTTTGATAGAACCACCGTGTTCGTATCAACGAGACGAAGCTTTTGTAGCCAACCCTGCATCCAATAGGAGCCGCATGCGTCACCTTCACTTCAGCGCGTGAAACCACTTGTAACCACGCGCCTCTAGAGAAGATGACGAGTAAGCTTCACTCGCCCATGCTCCAACTCGCCACATGCGCCCACGCGATTGCTCTTTTACGTGTGCCAGCATACACGCGCCCAGTTAGCACCTAGTAATCATTCGATCAGCGCTAAGTTAGCGTTCACGTTAATGCCACGTTTGCATCCGATCATGCCAAGTCAGTTTCTAGTCAGCGACATGTCATCGCTAATCGCCATATCATCGATTAGTCAATGATACATCATCGCTCTATCTACGACCTAGTCAGCGCCACGTTAGTAACATAATATTTCCTCAATTTGGAGAAAATATAGACCAGTGCTTGAAGTTTGAAAACATAACAGTTCAGTCCTTGACTTTTGAAAAAACTACACTTTCATCCTAGAAGTTTGTGAAAATTTACAATTAAGTCCCTAAATTTTTGATAATTGTAGTTTGGTCCCTAAACTTTTTGAAAATTATAGTTTAGTTTCCCTTAAGGTTTTTTTGCATTCTGGATATATCCTTGAGTTTTGAATTTGTGTATTTTGACCCATATCAATTTTGGTGGAGGTTATCAATTTGGGTGGAGTTTGTTCTGGTACTCTAGAAGAGGGGATATGGCACAACAGTTAGCATGGTGGTTTGTCCCCCACATTGGGTGGAGGGGCGAAGATTGTTAAAGACATCTGCCATATGTAGGAAGATTCACTGATGGGGAATCTCATTATTTGGATACTGCATTTATGAGGAGGTTCTCAGAATAAAGATCTTAAATTTGGCTATAATATTTGTGGAGAAGGTTTTATGAGTAGAGATCTCATGGGTGAGAAGGCTCTTAGAATAGGGATTTCATATTTGGATATAGCAGTTTAAGAAGGCTTTCTGAGTAGGGATTTCATAACTGATACTAGCACATGTGAGAAGTCTCTCAGTTTGGTATCTCTATTTGTTTGGATCACTTAATTTAGGTTCCATATATCTCCAATATTTGTGATTCATTTTTAATTGGCTCAAGCATTTGTGGAAGTCAGTAGATCTCACTCGGCAAGGTGGAGCTTCACATGTGTCAAGAAGATCATGATTCTAGGTCAAGTTTTTACTACTTGAACTTGATCAATATCTGGCATTGAAAGATGCATTGGTGGCATTGTTACTCTTGGAAGAAGTTTCGCCAAGGTGGAGATTGTTGGATATGGTTACGAACTTCTTGTTAGATTTGGATTCAAACTCCTAGTTGAATTTGGATTTAAACTTCTAGTTGAATTTGTTTTCAAACTCTCAACCTATAAAAAGACTTCTAGTGAAAGTCCCATAACAACACACACAAAAAAGAGATGTAGAGTGAGGTAGAGAGAATGGGAGGGAGATTAACCAAACCATCAGTGTGAGTAGAGAGTGAGATATCTATAATATAAATCACAACTCAGTTTCAATTTCAAATTTATCTCCCGCTATCTATGATTGAAATCCATTTGATTAATCCAACAACTGAGATTTCACCAAAGATTATTTTTTTTCCTAAAACTATCACTTTTTATCCAATGGTTGAGATTGGTTTGATTTTAAACACACGATCAAGATTTATTTTAGAAAACACTCCCAAAAAAACACTCTTACACACCACACCTATCTCTCTCTGTGTCCACTCTCTCTCACATGCCACACATATTGCTCTGAGGGTTACGGCTCAACCTCTCTCTCAAGTAGAGAGATGGGATGTTCTGAAGGTGGTTGCCCCTCTCTGCACCATCAACCTCTCTCTGTATCTATCTCTATTTGTGTGTGTGTCTCACGCCACCTCTCTCTCTATTTTGGTCTCTCTCCTCTCTTTTTAAAATTTTGTAGATTTCAAAACACCACCTCTCTCTCTCTCTCTCTCTCTCTCTCAACCGATTTCAAAATGCAACTCTTGAAGAAAATAGAGGGTTTGTAGGTTTGTTGTAACTCTATTGTTGTTGTCTATTTGGTTTTGATCAACTCTAAACCACTCATGGATTCTCTTCGATTTTGATTTAGTTGTATTAGTTGATTATGCATGCGTTGCAAGTGCATGATCAGTGAAGCTTTTTTTTTTTGAACTGATACGAAACTGTGTGTGCGCGGCTGTGCATATGTACTGAGACCTGTGTTCAAACTTTTCATTTTTCTTCTTTCATGTTCTCAAAGATCATATATTTCATGATTAATTTGTCTCATGCTCATGCCATGTCTATAGACAAAGACTAGGAAGATATCAAGTTTGGGGTGGACAATGGAGTTGATTAATATGCCACCGTGGTTCATGAGTTGAAAGATTTTGTGTTTAATTTGCTACCTCCACCATTGGCACTTTTTCAGTAATCTATTTACTGGCGGGTTTAAATTATGTGTTTATGGTTTAAATTTATGTGTTTATGGTTTAAATTTCTGCCCATTCTGAAATTTGTGGGTTTACGGTTGTGTGTGGCTCAATCTCAGTATGTTAGGCTGTTGATTAATCTTTGTTTTATCTCTGTTTTGTCTACTGCTCATAGTTACAAATTGATGTTGGATGAATGGTAGAAGGTCTTTTGCTGCCAACTTTAATTAGTCTTTTGTGGTTAAAAATCTGTGAAGATAAGGTTTTTTGTGCATATACGAGGCTAATAACATCTAATAATAACTTTCAATAGCTAAAAATGCATAAATGGGTTGAGTTATTAAAGGTTTAAATGTCAAAATTCCCCATTAGAGAAAAGAAGAGAAATAGAAGAAAAAGCAAGGAATTATACTTTTGTTCCCTTAGACAGCACACTAGGTTGTGAAATGGAATAAAAAGTCCTTAAAAAAGAGAAATGCTAAACAAAATCTTCTTGGTGTTTTTGTGCACCAGATTTGTGTGTTTCATTTAGTTATTCTTTCCTCTTGCTTTGAATTATTTCCCTCATAGTTTCTTTTGTGCTTTGGAACTACAGTGGGTCTGACACCAACCAAATGTTATTTGGAATCAATTTTGTGTGGTCAATTTTAATGATAGCTTCAAGTGCAGACAATCTCTGTTTTCATAAACAAGGTGTGGGGGAGTTTTCTTTGTTTCATAAAAAATTATTAGTTATTGCTTGGGCTGCTGTTTTATCTCTGTTTTAATCTCTGTTTTGATTGCCAGGTTTCTTCTGTGTCACCTCACTCCTAAATGAGGTATGACTTTATTTCCAATGTGTATCTCATGTAATGTTGTGAATATTATGCCTTTGAGAGAAAAGATTTGTGTGAGGTACTGCGAGTATTGCTACTATATGCTTTAAGTGTCATATCTTTCCCTAGTAACATCCTCCAATTTTTTTTTGTCATTCCTTCGTCAATGATGCAAGATTTGGGAGTAGATTTCTCCTTTTTGTTTACTTTATTTAATTGTATCTATACTATAATTCAATACCTGGTGGGAGCACATTTAGCTGATTTTTCTATTTTTATGTTATTTGCTGATTTTTCCATTTTGCTAATCAGAATTGGTTTCGGCCTATCTCTGTTACTCTATTTCTTCTTCATACTCTTTCTAAACTAAAACCATATTCATCTGCATACCTGGAGCAACTAACGCAGAGACATGATTCTTATTTTTTGGTTCATGTCTCTGAGAACACTTGGAGGCAAGGACAGTGCAATGCCATGAACAGGTAAGGGTTTTGTCCTTATTTTTTGGTGATTTTCTGTTGCTTTTCTGATTAATCTTTTCGAACTACGTTGTGCCCATTTTCTGAAACTCTTTTCTTTGTTTCTACTCTTTTATTTCCGTCAAGTGTTGAGCTATGTTTAAGGGTGAGGGATGGATAAGTGCTCTGATTTTGCAGCCTCATCTGGGCATGCCCACAAGCTGTTTGAGTTAATGCCTGAGAGAAATCTAGACATTTTTTTTGGAAGCTATTGGCTTGAACTTGATACAAAGTACAACGTGGGCTTGTGCCAGTTGGTGTAGTTAAAAAAACAGTATATTCCTATGCACTCTTGGCATAAGGGATGCTGAGTAGTTGAAGTGCATATCTGAGATTTCCTTGCCAGAAATATTTAAAATCTTAAATGGGTTAGACAAGGTCCAAAAACTTTTTTCTCTTGCCCAAAATTCATTTCAAATGGAAAAAATATATAACCTTATAGATCAATTGTTAAGTTGATACTAAATTGTAGTATTTTGTGTTGTGTATATGTAGAGATGAGAAGCAGAACCTGTAAATTGTATCCAGATGTTTGTTGTTATAATTCTGAAATTATTGATTTTTAATGTAAAATTCATTAGTTTTAGACTCTGATTTTTAATGTGAAAAACTTCCGAGGGGTTTAGTTAAATTTGTTGCACTAGAGGCCTATTGACTCCTTAATGAGATACTGTCTCATTAGCATTTGCAATTATTTTCGTAATATGTTTTTAACAAACATGTAGGAAGGATGTGATTG
>BRYE01000011.1:3735000-3745000 GCA_030159115.1 Actinidia arguta var. hypoleuca | reverse complement strand
GTTCTTTTGGAAACCTAATAATGTGGAGAGGTAATTTTGGCATAAAAAAGTGTGAGTCGGCTTCAGGATTGTGTTTAAATCATTTGTGGTGTTTCCTTTTAATAATAGTATAGATTTAGGAGGTTTGGGTTCTGCTATTTGGAAGATAGAGAACAAAGTGAAAAACTGGATATTTTTGGTTGATTTAATAACTAGGATGATCTTTTTCTTTTCGCTTTTATGATAAGTGGGCTATTTTTGGTGTCTTGAAAAAAATTTGGCTATATATTTGGACAGATTATTCATAAATGTAAGTTAATCTGCATAATTCAATAAACACTAAAAGAAATTGTCCAAATTTGGCTTGTAATTAAAGAAGTTTTAGATGATGGCATTAAAGTTGGCTGCAAAGGCCACTTTTAAGTATACAGCCTGATTGATGGCAATGTTGTACATGTTACGCTATAAAACTACTACTGCTAAATGTGTTTTGGCTTTCCTTGTTTGATTTAAGTCTTCTTTGGAATTATATGTCAACTCTCTAAAACTAATTTGCGTCTCCAATCCGGTAATACCCCGTTATTGAATTCATATTAAAAGTATTGGTACATTTTTACTTATCTTTTCTTAATTGTAGTCGTATTCTTCTTAGAATCTTGTTGACTTGCTGTCAGTTGTTCAGGCGGCTAGACTTAATGCCAGCTATCCAAAGGGCCTGGCTTCTTTCAAAACTGCCAGAGAACTCTTAGCGGATTCAAAAGCTGGCAAGAATCCATTTGATGGCTTCACACCTTCTGTAAGCCAATTTACTCTTGTTGTTAATCAAGGATGTTTTAGGGTTTTTTTCGTCGTATTAAACGAGATAAAATTATCTTTACTTTACTTTGCTTGAGGTGTTTCGAAAAGTTGTTCTTACCCTTTTGAAGTTTACTAGTAGAATGAGATCATTAACAAAATCATATGATTATGAAAAGTCAGTCTTTCCTTTTGGTTGAATTCCGTGACGTAAACAAATGCAAATATTTGCTGCCCCAATGTTTTATCTCTGACCTATTCTTGCAACAGAAAAAAGAAGAAGTCGTTGTCCATGTTTTTAGTTGCTGATTAGTCCCGTGGGCATCTGTTTGTTTTCTGCTTGGACTAATGTCATTCGTCTGGAATACAATCATACTGGATTTACTCCATTTCGGCGAAGATGTATCAAACCATGTTGTCTGTGGATTTTGAGGACAACATTTTTTTATTTATTTTTGCAGGTCCCATCTGGAGAGTCTCTGACTTTTGGTGATGATAACTTTGTTCAATTTGAGGAGACTGGGGTCAAGGAAATGCAGAATGCCGCACAAAGCTAAAGAATCTATTGGAGAAATTTCCAAACTCACTCAATCTGATGGTAATTCTCCTGATAATAATCTTTCTATAGGTTTTGTTCGCAAATGTTGTTGTAGTGAGCTTTGACCTTTGTCACTTAGTGGGAATTTTTTTCCTCCAACCACCTTTGATTTCTTACAATTTGTTCTAGACCAATCCCCTAGGCATCAAGAGCAGGACTTACTAGCCCAACTGTGCTTTTCTTCTTAGTTAAGAACCATAATTCCTGGAATTTTTGTTTCTTTTGGTAAAATTCTTCTGTGGTGGCCCTGTTAGATTACTTACACACCTTCCTTAAATACTAATGGTAACGGCAAAAAATTGTGAAGAGGTGGAGGTTAATGTCGGGTGAGGGAAGCATATTATATCCTCCACTGTGGTCTACTTGGAATCTGTTTCAACAATTTATAGGCATGCTAATTGCCGTTACTAAGATGCATTGAACTGTAAACATGCTTATGGTTACTGAAGTGTGATTTTTTTTTCATTTTAACATGTATTTTATTAGTCTCATTTTCAGTTTCCTTGTACTGTGTTGTTGATTTAGGATCGATTTGTCAATCCAGTTGTTCAATGGATTTATGCTAGAGTGTCTAGAGAAATTTAACTATTACCATAATTCAACATATACCAACATGGTTTGTTCAAAGAATACGAGAAAAAGGAAAAAAATAATGCCTCGTGGGTATATAAGATTCAGTCGTTTCGTGCAATAACTATCGTATTTGAAGATTCATATGCCCCTTGATATTCCAGCACATTATATACATAGGATTCTCCGTACTTTCTTATGCCTTCCACAACTTACGATTCTAGAGCCTGAGTTATGAACTATAATATACTTCAAAAATTTGGGTTATTACTGAACACATAAGCTGCTTCGTTAATACTGATGCAACGACTTTTTCTATTTTTTGCAATCTCTTTTCAGTTTTCACATTTATCCAGTTGGTATCTAATTGTTTACATCCAAAGATTGAGCATGTAATCATTTATACTTCATGAGGGAACTGGATTAGTATTTAATATTGCATTTACTAATCAGGAAAAAAAAATTAACTTCAGGTAGGACTATGGTGATTAATATTGAATGCAATCAGCTTGATCCTCTACTTAGAGCAGCTGGATATCCTGAAGGGAAAATCAACTCCGAGACAGGCTATTCTCCTTTTCCTGGCAACATAAACCAATTATTATTTTGTTTTTTATTTCCCTCTCAACGTGCATTTCTAAAATCTTTTGGGTTTTGTTCTCATGTAAGTGTCATTGCCCGATAGATTCTTGTTTTTATTTTATTATTATTATTTTTTGGGTGGTGGGGTGGGTATAATCATAGTTTAAGTGCTTTATTCTTTTCAAAGAAGTTTTCACATTGGAATGTCTTTACTGTTTAATTTGAGAAGTTCAAAAAATTGCTTATTGTAACTAATATTTAATAAACTATGCAGCCTTTATGTAGAAGATTGGGCGTGAAGTGCTCATAAATTTAGAAATTAATAATCAAGTAGTTTTCTTCATGATAGTTATATTGCAATACCTTATTCAAAAATAAGATAATCTTTATGTTTTTAGTGTATTTTTTATTTCAAATCAAACAAATTTATTCAAATCATCTTTGGATTTGTTTATGTCGTTAAACGTCGATATTTCTATTTTTATTTCCTCATCATGAATTAGTATATTGACAAGGATTGTCTTGTATGGCAATTTTTTCCTTGAGTTGATATTTGAACTTGGACCATACGTCGAGGAAATTACAAAAAAGTTTGTCAACCCTAAGTAAATTCTCTTTTAATTTCTTTCTTTTGTTAACTTCATTATTAGCTATCAGTTACTAAAAAGTAATGACACTGTCCAGAAGAGAAACAGCGGCGATATGGCTGGTGGTGATACATACATCATATGATGACTTGACTGGGGATGAAATGACCTGTAATTCCAGTTTGGGCATTACTTTGAACAGTGCTTGAGATGATAACAGTTGCTTGTAAACTTGGTCTCATTAAAGTGGATGCACATGCAAAGTATTCCTTGTACTTTATGTCATAGGCATCATTAAACTTTTCGTCTACAAAATTTGATACATTCCACATAAAAATGCTAATTTATGGGATGTTTATTTCCATGAACAATGGAAGTGATATGTTATATCTCCCATATAATATGAGATACATTTGGGCTGTTGTCCTGCCCGTGGCGGGAAATGCAAAGAAAGAACATATGTTGTCATAACAGACGACATATTATGATTTTGGGAACTATAAAAGTGCAGAAGCATTGAAAAGGGTATTTGTATTACGTCCGTTCTGCCCATTTGTTGGGTCCGGAATTCTCCTGAATATGCTTTTCCTCTTATTTCTTTTAAGTGCTTTGCATCAGAATCACCCTTTTTTTTCCTCTTCTGGAATTGGCTCTTTTTTTTTTTTTTTTTATGCAAACAGTAATTTCATTGATATGTTATTGATATTATCTTTTTTCAATTATTTGGATCACTGATCTATCCATGTACACGCATTTAACTGTATAACATTTGTATTACGGGTTCTGAGAACTTGTTATGGGCTATATCAAGGTACTTGAAACATTCAGCTCCTGAACGTTGTCTGTGATACTAAAATAGTGAAATGTTTGTCCTGAATGTCTTTTCACCCCTTGCACTGCAAAGGGTCAAAGTTGTATTTTAGAATTTTTCTTTCCTTAATAACTCATGTGTTGTCCTTCCTTTTCGACGGATACAAAGATGCTAGCAAAACATCAGTTAAGTCCTCTACTCGATTAGAGTGTATGATGCAAGACTATCCTAAAACATTGCCTCCAACAGCAGGGGTTGGATTTACGGTCAGTAAAATCTATGATTCTACTGTTGCTATGTCTATTGTTTATATTTCAATTTTGACTCTTTGGAAATGGTTGCCTATTTAACATATTTTTAATCTTCTATCAATTTGTAATCTTGTTATTTCGGAGGTGATGGATACTTGGCTTGCTTATGCACCTGTGAAAACAACCCTGAGGATGCTGCTAAGGTATGTGTTCGTCTTTTGCACTTTTGAAACATACAAAAATTCTTGTGGAGATTAAATCGCGCTGTAACTGCTTTGTTTGAATTCAGAAAATATGTATATGTTTTACAATTTGTTTGCACTCAATTGAAGGTACCTATGGGAAATCCATATCACAGTGCCACCTCTGGGGAAATGGCCATATATCGAGCAAACAGCTTCATGCTTAAGAAGGTCCTTATTTCTCACTTCTGATATGTGTTTAAAGAGACTATGAAATCTTATGATGCTCAATGTAGCTTCTGTTTTCTTTGTTAGTCACATATTGCATCCAAGCTGGTGGAACCTGAGAGCCATGAATTCTTGATATGGTAGTGCATAAACATTGTTAACGAGTTAATCACCAACTCATTTAAAAGCATAAGCTGTTTGAGAGAGAGACAACTTTATTATATTCTCAACAACCATGTTAGATTTGATAAATGTATGACCCGCTTCATTGGCGTTTTGCCATGCAATAATTTGCTAAAATACTTTAATGGCAATTTTGACTTTGATATGCTAATTAGGGATCTCTACTGCTATCAGCGTTTGCTGGTTGGCCTGGAAAAGAAGTCCTTGGCTTTGCCTCAACTAAGCCTCCACCTCCACCTCCACCTACATTCTGAACCTTTATACTGCTCTCTTGAGCTAAATTTATGAACTTTAGATTGATCAATCTTAAAGAGTAAACTATATGAAACACATCTAGATTAGAAGTATAGTACATAACTTTGCTCTGATTTTCTTTCTTCTTTCTTCTTTCTTCTTTCTTCTTTATGTTGATCAAATTTAGAGTGCTGGAGTTTTGAGTCGTGTGTTTGTGTGTGAGAGAGAGTCATGTGCATGTGGTGCACACTTATGCGCTTGCATGCTAGAATGAAGTCTGATTTGGGTCTCTCTCTCTCATGGGTTGGAACTTGGAAGCTACCTGCTTGGTTTGGTACCCAACTTGAGTGCAAAAATATATGCAAGAATACTATTTGCTACTGTGTACCTGGTAAGTAACAAAGAAAGAAAATACATGAAATGTAAAGGGTAGAAACTAGCTGTTGGCTGGCATGGATCTTGAAAGTCTGTTTGTTCCCTTTCGACGTCTTAAGTTCTAAACTGTTTTACTCCGGTTTTAGTCGGACTCTTTACTAGTTGACGGTGCGAATTAGTCGGTCTTTGAACCCTAATACCAAGTTATAAAAGAAACTAGTTGTTCTATTTTAAAAATATAGAAGTGACAAAGGGATGCAATAATTGATCTGACATGATTGTTATACAAAATTGTTATAATCATAATTTCACGCGATTGTGGCTGAACGTGGTTCTTTCACTTTGAAAAAATAACCCATTAAAATGTTTTTTATGACCAAAATGCCATTGTAATACTATTCTTTTATATATATATATATATATATATATTTGCAAGAATAGATTTTTCATTTGGATTTCACATATAGGGTTGCCTGTGCACACTCCTAATTTATTAAATTGAAAAGGAGTGTTATAACACAAGAAGTTGAGCTTCAATGCTTGGACTAAAATAACGGCACATATATGATCTGATTAGTAGTTCTATATAGATTTGGAGGCTCAATAGCCACATTAGAGGTCGTCATTGAGCTTGAGGTCCAGTTTGTGATAACTACTTTTTAGCTTTTTTTTTTTGAATTATTTTTATTTTTAATGATTTTTTTATCATTTTATCAAAAGTTTTTTTATTTTCATAATACCACTTGACTAGAAGAATTGGAAAATAAAAATAAGACATTAATGTTTTTTTAAAAAAAAGGCCACTAAAAGGCAAAATTCATCTGTCATTTGGATTTAATTTTTCTTTAGGTATTTTTTTTTAAAAAAAATGTTTTTTTTCTTCTTATTTCTATTCCTTTACTCAAGAAGAATTGGAGAAGTAAAAAAAAAAATTAAACAAAAATTAAAATAAATCTACTAAAGATGAAAATTATCCAAAAAAATTCTGTTGAACCTTGGTAAAAAACAACAAAACTGTAGCTTTCTAATTACTTTATTAGTTTTTGCTTGATTATTGAGTTGTTTTTGGCTCATAAGTAGAAATAAAAATCTATGCAAAAAATGTCCGCACAGATTTCGGGAAAAAAGTTTGCCTAATTTAAACATTCACTTGCCAATTCGAAAAGGGAAAGGAAGGTAAGCATGGTGCATGTTCATATGTGATGTGGAACTCATAAAAATGTGCACTCTATTATATATGAGTATGCATTATAAGTAGTGCAATGTTCCTAATATATAAAACTCTTCCTAATGATAGTTTGGATTTTTCTGCTGTTGACAAAAGTTTTTTTGTTCATTTACACCCTTGTACTTTAAGCGATTATCGCTTGCACCTTCTTAACTCTATTTTGAATTTTTACAGTCTTGAATTATCGATTAAAGTAGCAGAAAATATTGTATTAAAAGAGAAGAGATATCATCCATTTTTCTCTATGGAGCAAATTATATATGTTGTATTAATGGAGGTTAAGGGCATTTAAGTCATTTTTAGATCAATTTGGTGGAAAATGCACCAAAGACTCACGACAGTCTGGATGAAAAATATGATTTTATCACGTTAGTCGATAATTCATGGGTGTAAATATCCAAAAATGGAGTTGAGAGACAGCGCAAGTTAAAAAAACCCTAAGGAGCTTACTCTCTCATACCACATGTTCAAATTCCCCTTCCCCCAACTCTTGGGTCAGTTCATACGGGACAAATAAACGGTGAGATTGATTCTCTCGAATTAACTGGTCCTTTGAATGAATACTGAGTCAACAATTTTTTTTCTTCTAAACATGTTATGCAGAACTCATTGAAAACCGTCAACCTAACCCTTGAGTTGGCTGAGCAATACCCTCCGTCGCATTGGCGGATGGGTGAACCGTGAACATAATTACAATCACTGCTTTGGTACTTCGTGAGGTTGTGCTAAGGAAACAGCTTTTCCACATTCCAAAAAGGATAAACTACACTGATATCCCTTTAGGTTTTCTAAAAAACTCAGAGATCTCTCTTGAAGTTTTTAAAATGACACTGCTCTCTCTTGTGTTTTTTTTCTGAATATATGAAAATCTCCCTTCCATTAGAGACCCAAACAGAAAATGCTGATATCAGCATTTAATTTTTTAAAAATACCCAAATTACCCTTCCTTGGGTCAATTAAAAAATAAAGGTCAAATATAGGTATTTTTTGAAAAGTGCAACCCTAATATAGACCCATCACAACCAATTTCTCTATCCAAACTCTCTCCCATAGCAAATTGCAGCCATCACAACAGATTTTTCTCTTCAATCTCTCTCTCTCTACAGTACTCCACTGCCACGGTGCCACACCCTTCTTAATCCACCATCACCACCAATAAGCTCCCTCGTCACACTAACAAGAACCGTCCAAGAGAACCAATTTGGACTAGTTTTTTTTAAATTTTTTTAGTTACTTCATTTTTTTAGTTTTTTCATTTATAGTAAGTTTTTTTTACTATTTGATAAAAAAATTATATCTTTTTAGTTCGTCTAGACGAGTGAAATCTGAAATATAATTTTTTTTATTCAAATTTAGAAAAAAATCCACTAAAAACAAAATTTTGCCAATCTATTAAGTACATTTTTTTATCTTTTGTTAAATCCTTTTCAAATTACATGAATAGTTGTACATTTCAGATTTCTCTTATCAAGGAGAACTGAAAAGGTATAAAATTAAGTATAAAATGGTAAAATCTTAGAGAAATATTGTGATTTTGGTGGTAATTATTATTTTTAGAGGGGGCAAGATGGTAAAAGCACATGGCTGTTAAGTTTCGTTAGCTAAAAGCACTTACTGGGAAGGTCAGTGTCATTTCAAAAACCTCATGAGAGGTCTCTGTATTAGTCAAAAGTCTCAGGGAGGTTAGTGTAATTTATCTTTCCCAAAATGGATCGCGTATTATTGCATATTTGGTCATGAAGATCAATACGGTAAAAAATTATATTAATCGGATACAAATCAATATCTGCTCATTATTTTTTTAGAACTTAATAAAGGATTGTGACATAGATTATTATACTCATTTATTTTGATAAAAGACATAAATTTGTACATGATGAACGTGATATTTTACATTACGTTTACAATATAAATATGAGCCCCAAATAAGATTCAAAATATCTAGACTACACTTGCGCAGTCTATTTTTATGAATTGTAGGGAAGCTGTCCTCAGATAAGCACTGTCCTTGTGCTAAATAATTTGTGAAAATATGTAGAGAGCTGGACTCGTTTTGTTGCCCCATATATTTTCAACTTCAAACCACCTAAATTAGATTGTGGAAAATTATTTTTAAGTCTTGCCCCTATCCGCACTTGAACTTAAGGAAGCTCACTACCATCCTGATGCCATGTGAATCGCTAGAAAGATGTACCAGGTTTGACATGGAAAACGAAGGTCTACCATTGGATAGAGTTTGCCTTAATGTAAAACTCTAGAAACCTCAATTTCATTTAAATAGTTTCACACTTTTTTACTCAAATCATTTTTTCCCCTAATTTTTTTGAAATATTTGACCATCATTTTTTTTTTATACAAAATAATTTGACAATGATTCTCACCAAATTGTAAATTCATTGTTTTCTCACTGGGCATAGCACTGTGTTGAAGCATAGCACTGTGTTGGCCGCTGATGTTGGGCCACTGAAGGTTCAATAATATGATCCGAGTCATTCATTTTGTAAACTAGTAGAGAAAAGTCATAAAAAAATTTAAACTGATTGAACATCGATAATCATATAATCAGACAATTTTATTTTATAATTTATTTTTAAAATCATACTTTCTATCTATTTACAGACCTAAGTGAGCCAATATCAGCCGGCAGCACTGTACATGACCTAAAAGATTCCGAAGACTTGGCATTGATGTTTACTACAAGTGGAGGTTGAGAGAAGACTTGGACTTCTGATTTTAAGGTTGATTTGCGTTTTTGCTTTACCATTTTTTGCTTTACCCAAAAAGAAAAATTGGTAATGCACAAAGCTTGGAGTTTATATTTTTATAATTATCCGCAGTACTTTCACACCACCAATACTCCTAACAAAAACCCAAAGCCTGCGACTAACCACAAAATCTTGTAACTCTAATTTTATTTATGGTACATATTTTTTCGTAAACCACAAAAGTTCAAATCTAACACCACAAAAGCCTATACTCTCTCGGTTTCATATCGTTGGTCTATTATTCTATTCTGTGATGTCTCAAAATACATGTTCACTTTCGAAAGTCAACAAAGAAAAATATGCAATTTTTTCTTTTTATCCTTTATTTTTTTATAACATTTCAAACAAAACAAAGTTATAAGCAATAATTATAGGGCTGAAACTGAAAAGTTGATATAAATTAAATGTAATGATTATATCCCCTTAAAAAGTTAAATTCTCCAATACGGACCAACAATATAGAATGCAGGAGTAGTTTTCTATAGTACACACCATGTCATGTGTACAATAGCTTTCACCATATTGTATAATTAAGACACTTCAAATTGGTTGGAAGGAAGACAAGATGAAGCATTATCATGAGATCAGTTAACTCAAAGCATACAATCAAAAAGTAGTCTTCTTTTTATTTA
>BRYE01000011.1:3697500-3710000 GCA_030159115.1 Actinidia arguta var. hypoleuca | reverse complement strand
TTAGTGAAGAGAACATTTATTTCCAACCCCCAGTAATCACATCACCACACCTCCTCTGACAAAATTATCCTCTTGCCCCTGCCCCGTGTCCCCCCGTCCAGCCTTGCCTTGCCTTGCCTTGCCTTCTTTTTTTGTTTTCCAGTTTTTTTTTCATTATTTTTTTATATCTTTTTTAATTAAATTTATTTCTTTTCTTTATCAGTTTTTTTTTTGAATAAATAATATTTTACTATATGTTTATAATCTTTTATTTATTTTTTATAAAAGAATTTTTTTTATAATATGGATCAAAACTTTATCAGTTTTATAATATTTTTTTAAAAATTTATCTTAATTTATAAAATTTAATACAAAAATAATTAATATAATTTTTTTTTTATAAAAAATATAAGGTGGGAGTAAAATAAATTATAAAATTTTATCATCATTTTTTTATATAAAAATTCAGAAGTGAAAGGAAAAAAAAAATAGAATCAAGGGGTGTTAAAAGAAAAAAAAAGAATAAAAAGGTTAAATGGCTATATAAAAAAAAATTATGATAAAATTTTATAATTTGTTTTTCACCCACCTTATGTTTTTTATAAAAGAAAAAAAATATGAATCATAAAAATAATTTTGAGATAAAAATTTTTGGAGGTGGGAGTAAAAAAAATAATAAAATTTTGTCATAATTTTTTTTTTAAAAAAACATCTCCCATATAGGTCGTGACTATACAAATCTAAAAAAAATGAAGTGTCTAAAAATTTTTAAAAAAATCAAAAGAAGAGATTGTATTACAAAAAAATTAATAAATAAATTCTTATGTGTTTAAATACTTTATATAAACATTTGAAATGTGAAAGTAAAAAAAAATATAAAATTTTGATCAATTTTTTTATAATAAAATTAAAAGAGGAATGGTATTAAAAAAAATTTAATGGGTAAGAGAGAGAAGAGATAAAAGGAAGAGAGAGAGAGAGGAGAGGACAAATTTGACTAAATATAGCACAAACATGTACCATCCTCACACCTCTCCTGATGGGGGGTTGGGAACAACAATTTGCTTTACTTCAGAATAGGGAATGTTCAATGAAATAGGAGTAGAATTTAGCGAATTCATCGCGACGTGACCACACGTCACATCAACTTTCTCGTCATTGGTTGTTTGTTCGCATTGATTGATTTGTGTCGGGTGGTCCATCGCAAGTTGGTTCGGAAACCACAATCCACGATGGCACGCATTTGATTTAGTTATTTATCGATTAATTCAATCATAAATATTTTTTATTAAACTGATCACTTATCCAACTCGAATAGTTTAAATTTTTATAAAATATAAATTTAAGAAGCCAAATAATATCTTGTTCAATTTTTACTTAAGAATTTATCGAGTTTCATCGTTCATATGCTCAAGTTGTGCACATGAGGAGAACTCAAACGAATTTGAATAATAAATTGATTCAAGTTTGATTAATAGTTCAAGTCACTATAGAATTAAGTTGGAATTGAAAAAGAGTTGATTATTACCTTTATTTCAATTTTTTTTACTTTCTCCTTTTAAATAAACAATTATAACATAAATTTAGTTATAGTAAACACTTTCGTAGTATAAGTAAAAAACGATTGGATGTGGGTGTCAATCTAATTGGATTGCTCATCCTTAGCATTGTTGCTGCATTAACCAACTCAATTTTTTTTTAATATATTATTTTTAATTATTAATAAATTAATTAAATTTAATCCAAATTTAATTTATTGACATGTCTACCCTAAGGGCACTCTTTAACAAAAAAAAGCCTAAAAAGAAATGGAAAAGCTCAACCATTCATTGAAGTGGTGTCACAATTTCTTTTTATGTTGGAATTTGTCAACAAACTGCCGTTCATTACTTTCTTTCTGCACTGTGTCAGAAATTTCCATGATCTCGGGCGCTCATTAAGTTAGGGCAAGTAAGTTGACGGGAGAGAGCAGTCCACCAAGAGAGAGATCCACCAGACAAAAAAAAAATAGCACCACAATTATATCAGGTTATTATTGTCATGTAGTGATACCATTTAATTATAAATTGATATGTAAATATTATGAATCTTACTATATAGATATGAAATAAATTTTTAGTATATCAGTGATATCACGTGACAATGATTACGTGGCACGAACTAATAATATTAAGTCATCATTCTATTTGTAAATTATTATTGTTTGATAATACCAAGTCATCATTCCATTTGTAAGTTGTTATTGTTTGATGATACTGAGTCATGATTCTTACGTGATATAACGATAATATTAAATCATCACTGTCATATGTATTGAAAATTTACTCTCACCATACCACCACCAACCAGAATTCTAGACACGTTTGCATGTGGACGGGGTCCATACGATAATGTGTATGCATAAACTATGCCTAAGTTGCACTATGCCCTACTAAACTATAGAAATAATCACTTAACCACCTTAAATTATTTGACGCTTTTCACTTAAGGACTCCTGTTTGCAATCCTTGGGGATTTGGATGGAAAATGTATTGTGATGCTCACATAAAGTGAAAACAATTTTTTATGACCAGAATGCCCTCTTTTTGGTAATAGACATAGACGAATATGAAAGATTTGCATACAAGTTACTAGTTTTAGAACTACCAAACTCCTCAAGAATATCTAGCATCTCAAAGTGTGACACACGTTTCTTATATGTATAATATATATTTGTGGTATTTCGTCAAAGTGATGATAGAGCTGGCATATTAATAATAGTTTCAAAAGTAAAAAAATTAGTGTTATTTAAATCAATACAATGGAGATGACTGTATTTTTCAGAAGTTTTGAAAAAGGTCAATAAATGGGGCTACTGATAAACTTTTTGGGTCCTGAATCACCCAAAACCCAAAATATACCAAATAACCTTGAAGAGAAAAGCATAATTCTAGAGACGTTTGCATGTGTAAGACTCCGTTGACTAAGTTGCACATTATGCCCCACTGAACTATAAAAGGATCACATAAACAACAAGAGCATCTCCAATCCGAATTATAAATCTTTATTTTTGAGCATTTGTGAGCTCCAATCCAGTCTCTAAAAGCATCTTAATATTAGAGGATGTGAACTTCATCCTCTAATTATAGAGTATGAAGCAAAAAAATAAAGGATTATACTCCATTTTGAAGGATGATAATTTTGATTTTTAAATACATATAACTTTTTATTTGTACATTTAATTTTTATAAAATTGGTACCATTTAAAAGATATTTACAGCATTTTTAAATGAGACTAATATTCAAAATATTTTAAAAAATCTAAAAAATTGATAATTTATATGTTTGAGGGAAAGTGTGAAATTATTGAGTTTTAATAAGGTTTTTTGAAATATAGAGCTTGAAATAGAACATTATGTTGGAATTTATATGAATAAGAAATTAATGCTCTATAATCATCGTTTGAATAAAATACTATTTTGATACTCTAAAATATAGTATTGGGTTGGAGATGCTCTTAAAACTATTTGGCACTTAACACTTGCGGCCTTCTGTTTGCAATTCTTAGTTTGCATTTGGATCAAGAAAATTAGTGAAAAAAATAAAAATAAAAGTAGTAGACGATTTTAGGATACAAACATATCCTTAGGAATTTCAATGGAAAATATCTATTGATGCGCACTTAAAGTGAAAACAAATTTTTATGACGAGAATGCCCTCTTGTTTATACGAGATATATATGAATATATAGAAGCTCCATCTTCAAACGCTAGCTATATGTCTTTATATGCACCTCTACTCTGTTGATCAAGAATTTTGATTTTTGAGAAGTATCATGATCATCTAATAAGAAGACTTTCAATTTTTTCAAATTAACTATTTGAAGACTTATTGATTATAACAACTGATTGCAGAGTTGGTCATTTGGACCTTCCAATTTATAGATGTAGATCTCAGACCTATGAATGGAAATAATTCCGAAACTCACAACGAAAAATTAAGCAACTTGGAAAAAATAAGTGACTTGGGTCTCCATCATCTGGGAGGCAATCTTCAACATGTTAGAACAACCAAACTTATTGAGTACCAGTAATTGTCCTTATCCATGGGTACTATATAAAAAAAATTACTTTTTAGGTGTACTCGTTAGAGTTTTATGACTTAAAAAACAAATAAGATATAAATGTTATATAATAGATACATTGTTACAAAATAGAAAACATATTAGAAAGTATAATGATTTTGAAAAATTGTTGCTAGTTTAGGAGAAATGAGGGTGTTTTAATTTTTTTTCGGTCCCACTAAAAAAGTAATTCAATGAGTAAAAAATATGCACAACTTTAGAGATTTTTTGTCCATTGAATCACAACTAATGTGGGTCTCACACCTTTTAAAAGAATGAAGTGGTATTTTTTTAAATAAAAACTTGTTTTAATTATTAATAAAATTTATTTGTTTGCTAATAAAAAAAAGTGAAAAATTGTGGTTGTTAAGGAGGTAGACATCGGATTGTGCCATGCAATGTTTTCTTGGAGTTTTTTGTTTTTTAACCATTTTTTGAAAAATATTATAGAAAATAACACAGTTGAAAAAATATTTAGGAAACTAATATAGTTGGGAGAATTGCTAATGACAATGGCGACTTGGGTTGATTTAAGTCCCAATCCCAGTCCCAGCCCCAACAAACAGACCCTTATCATTTCGTTCTCTTCCCCTTTCATAGACCCTTATCCTTTCGTTCTTTTCCCCTTTCTCTTCCCTTCCTCCATTACAACCACCACCACCTAATAATTCACCACAAGCAAGATCACTGTTTCTCTCTCTTTCTGTTAAAAGGCAACGTCTTCTCTCTCTATTCGAAAATCTCACGATTTTTGCACACTACCGCCGCCACCCAGCACCAGCACCACCACAACCCACAATCAACTCTTAGAGGTATATTTCAACTTTTTTCTCTATAAAATTGTATAATTTTTGATAATTTTTGATAAATATTAATTTTATTAATTTAGGATTTTCGGGTTAAATTTGGATATTCTTGAATTTTGTTTAAATTGTATAAATTAGCTATAAAATATATGAATTTAGACTTTAATTTTGTTGTGTTGTTTGACAGAATATTTCATAGTTTTGGAATACTATGCTATTACGGTGGTATCATTGTCAATACTGACTATGAATTCACCTACAGTGGAGGAAGCAATGAGTTCCTAAATATATC
The DNA here is from genome assembly GCA_030159115.1 of Actinidia arguta var. hypoleuca. Taxonomy (NCBI): domain Eukaryota; kingdom Viridiplantae; phylum Streptophyta; class Magnoliopsida; order Ericales; family Actinidiaceae; genus Actinidia; species Actinidia arguta. The sequence continues at coordinate 3,704,821 of BRYE01000011.1, read as the reverse complement.
TACAATACATGTGTCTCTTACTGAATTATCTAGAATGTTATGTAAGCGAATTGTCTCGAATTCGTTTGTATGTGAAGTCGAAATTACTTGGAAGATGCAAAATGGTGGGTGTTATATTGTTGTACCCATTGGTAGTGACAAAACTGTGAGTTCAATGTTTGGGTTTGCCATCGCTTGCCATCGCTAATGAGTCACAAATGGTAGAGTTGTACTTGACTAGTAGACTTAGACGAGGAAACCAAACTAATATTGAATGGATGGTTTATTTGGTTTAGGTGATAATGCAAGTGAACTAATATCGATACAATAAATTGTAAATAGGGAACCTCGGTATGACATATGTACTATATTGTTGTGGAGAAATAGAAGTAAGTGATGAGGAAGATAACCGTAATATTGATAGAGTTGAGAAAGATGAGCCAATAATCCAATTCATGACACCTCTTGCTCTTGAATTTGAGGATGTTACTTGAAAGGCACAAGCCACATTCAATGACTGGGCTTGTAGTCGTAGGTTTTCCGTTATATCGGATGATGATTTGCAGGTTGGTCAACAATTCAGAGACAAGTCTCAATGTATATAAAGAATGAATTGCAATAAAAGGTACAATGTTCAACTAAAATTTTTGTGCAATTGTAATGCTTTTGGGAACTAACATGTTGATGATAATTGCGTGGAGGGTATCACCGGAAGTATGATTACTGGGTGATCTCAAAAATGAAAGATAAATACTCTTGTCGTAATCCATTGGTTTTGCAACACCACCATCAAATTGACTCAGATCTTATTGCTGAGATCATATTGACAATTGTAAAACAAGATATAAACATTAGCGTTGCAAGTATTCAATTTTCTATAAATAGGGGTTTCCATGATAAAGTTTTATATTGGAAGGTGTGGGTAGCCAAGAAAAAAAATACTAGATCAATTATTTGGTTCACACGAGGAGTCCTTTCAAATGCTGCCTAGATTACTATTGACTATTAAGAATTCCACGGCACGTGAATTTTTAGAGCCAGTTGGGTAACATCAACAGATTGTATGAAGATTTGATTGAGCTGGATGATGAGATTAAAGAATGGCTAAAAGTTGAACCTAAAAAAAAGGGCACTCTCATATAATTTTGGTGGCCGTCGTTATGGCAATATGACCACTAGTTGGTCAAAAATTTATAATAATATTTTAAAGAGTGTTTGTTGGTTGGCTATTACGGCTATTGTGCAAATGATATTTTTTAGGGCAAATAAGTTTTTGTTGAGTGAAGAGCTAATTTCAAGAATTTTTAGAATGTAATTTGATGTGGCCACAGCTGTCCTAACTGAGTTAATTGCTACCGCAGGAGCTTCTAGATCACATTTCATAAATTTATTTAATATGAGGAGGGGCTTATTTCAGGTTGATACACCATCGATAGCTAGTGCTCAAAGAGAAGTGCGGGAAACAGTTAACATTGAAGAGGCAAATTGCAGTTGTGGTAAATGACAATTGTATCATCGCCCATGTTCACACCTTATTGCATGTTGCATGTTGAGAGATGTTGACTACGTGCAATTTATAGATCATTTATTCTCCAACGAGTCGTACAAAGCTGCATATACTACTTATTTTTGACCCATACCTGATACATCACGGTGAAGTGAATATACAGGGCCAATGCTATACGGATGTCTAGCAAGATGAATGATAGAAAATGGTAGGAAGAGATCAACTCGTCTTCATAATGAGATGAATGCTAGAAATGGTCACTCACAAAATAAATGTGGCATGTACGGTCAAAAGAGTCATAACAGAAAAATGTGTCAAAATAGAAAACATATATGAATTGGTGGAGACCCCTCTACGAGTGCCCCTGGACGTTTCACGAGATGGGGCGATTGATAGATGTTAGAATTATGTTTTTAGTTAAATTTTATAAAATATTATGTAATTTTTATTACGTTTAATTATGTATTTGAGAATTTCTGAACTATTTTTTTAATTATGTTGTATTCAGTTTTCAATTATTAAATGTGTTACGCCAAATTGTGAATTTTTCAATTATTGGATTATGATTATTTGTGAAAAGAAGATAAATGACTGGAACAAAGCAGTCATGGTCATTGTCTTACCCAAGTCGCCATGGTCACTAGTGACTCTCGAGTCGCTATTATCTTTAGCGACTCTCGAGTAGTCAGTCGTTAGTGGCACTAGCGACTCTTCTAACTGTGTTAGTTTCTTAAATATTTTTGTAACTATGTTATTTTTTATAATATTTAAAAATAATGTTAAAACAAAACAAAAAAAATTCTTGCGAGAAGGGACAAAATATTTGTGACTCGAATGAATTTGTTACAGCCTAAAGAATGTTCAAAGAAGCAGGAGTAGAACTTATCGAACACATCGTGACGTTACCCACACGTCACATCAGGTTTCCTTTTCATTGGTTGTTTTGTAGCACTAACATGTGGCCATGTGGGGCCCATTGGCACGTGATGCACACGTCACGGCAAGTTTCCACACAAAAGACTGGTGGAGAGTAGTCTCAAGCGCGTGTTTCCTCCATAATTAACTAGAAGCTCCATCTTCAAACCGTAGCTATCTTTAAAGTACCTCTCTTCTCCTTCATTTGGCAGTAATTTTACATGTTGGTAGTTTTAGCATTGATTTAATCAATACAAACATAGAGATACACACGCATATGTATGTATGTACATAAATAAACAAGTAATCAAGATGTGTGTAACTTGGCTCAAACATCTAACTATAAAAAAAAATGCTAATATATGCAAAAAGACGTAGCATATGTGGAATTTCTATTTTAATGCTATTGCATATTTTAGTAGACACATTCTGTAAAATATTTTGATAGTGCTTGATATTTACTCCTCGTGATTATAACATTGATAGCTTTTTTTTTTTTTTTTTTTTAAAAGAAAAAAACAATGTTTAAATTTTTAAATATTCTCATCTCAAAGATGTGATTCTAGAAACAAACATTCCAAGGAGAAATCTGAAATCATTTCTTAGTCAAGAAAAAATCTGGAATCATTGATCTTCATTTTCTTAATTCGCAGACGATGGATCACCGTGATTAGCATTAAAATGTCAATGTATCAAATTTTATGGTTGGTAAGTTATAGTATTTCAAATTTGGGGGTATTTCTGTAAATTATTTAAAGAGTTAAGTTTTCGAATAAAAGAGTCAGGATGGGTGTGAACTTTCCCTCTCTCTCTAACTCTTAACACACTCTCTCTATAAAAATCCTCTTAGAGATTAGAGATTACACACGAGAAATAGGTGAAGCAATGGTTGGATCCAAGGTCGGACAAGAAGTGACCGTGGCGAGCCCAGTTGGTGAAGCCATTATTACAAAACGCGAGCCGTGGTTCAGACCCAAGGGTCCTAGAAGCTTGGTTCCACCAAGAAGGCAGCTGGTAAAGAAGATGATGTTCGATTCAATAGTCCAAGCCATTGCCTCTTGTTTCTACACCAACAACAAGAAGAAAATATTTTCCTCCTAAATTTCGCCGTCCTCTAGTGAAAGCCTAATTACAACTACGGCAAAACTCGTATAAACTATATCAATACACTCAATCATCCAATGTAATGAGACGGAATTTTAGTGGTGAAATTGATAAGGGGTAAAGTCCCTACCGGTTGATAATTTAAGATGGACCACATTGCCAGTCTACTATGGTCGCCCATCATGTCATCATCAGCTGTTCACCTCGCGTTCACCAGTGAGCTTGTTGTTTGATCGCTACATCACTTACATGCGAGGTTGACTACTTCGCCTGTCAGAAGGTTCCATCTCTATAAGGAATCCATTTCCATAAGGGGTCTGCCTCCCTAAGACACTTCACTACGTCGCCTATAATTGTGGGTTACTCTCCAAATGGCAATCTCCTATTTTATCTCCGATATCTGCAGGATCTCCTTCCGAGGATCTCGTTGTGATCTTCTCGCACGATTCTCCATTTTATACCTATATAAAGGTCGCCCCCTATAATAATGAGGTATGAAAAAACCCTTACATACTTTTGAGAGCTTTGATACTTTGCTTTGCCTAGCTTATTCTCGTCTTCGTCTGATTCGCATGTCGAAGGAATTTTGAGTGGTCTCGCCCCGGCCAGTTACGTTTGTTTATTTGTCCAGGTCGCTTGGGTTGTTGCCAAGGTGCCGAGGTAAAGAGTGATTTTGACTATTAGTTGCTCTCTCCATTTTTCTACCACAATAGTTTGGCGCCTTTTGTGGGAAAGACAGTTCTCAGCTTTTTATGATCATGCATAGCTATTTGTTACCCAGACCAAGAACCATCAGCCATTTGGATAACAGAGCTCACTCAATGACCAACACTAACCAAGCTCCAGATCTAGAAGGTCTACATCGTGAGATGCACAGTATTGCCGAACATATAAGAATCATGAATGAAAATAACGCCCGCTTGATACATCACCTCGCCACAATCAATTCACCCCCAATTAGCACCCGTTCCAAGAGTAGATCGAACCTGCCGTTCTTATCTGTCAAGCGATGATGAATCTCAAAGTCACCAAATTACAGGCCAGGCGCATTAAAATAGAAATTGGCGACGTAAATCACCGAGTCTACGCGAGAAAAAAGACTTGTAACATCAAAATCCTGATCTTCAAGCTAGACTGATAAAACTAAAGGCGAGGAGACCTGGAGAAGTGGGAGGTTGCCTTGTCGAGATGAATCGACCACTCAGAAGATCAAATATCTAGACGCCCGTATTGACGCCATCAACACTAGTGCGAACGCACCAGTCACCGTGGATACCTTAATCAAGCAAACTGAGCCTCTGTTCATAAATAGAGTATTAAAGGTCAGGGTCTCCTCTAGGTTTAAATTGCCATCCCAGCTCAGAGTTATGAAGGAAAGACAGATCCTATGGACCACTTGGATTTGTACAAGAATTTGATGTCGCTCTAGAGATACTCTAACGAGGTGATGTGTAAAGCTTTTTATGCTACCTTAAAGGGACTAGTGAGGTCATGGTTCAGAAAGCTGACTCTGGGAACCATTGACTCGTATGGCGATCTGAGCAGGCTCTTTGTCGCCAATTTCATGAGATGCTAGGTTATGCAGAAAAACTCCTCTTACCTCTTCACCGTTCACCAAAAGGAGACTGAGAGCTTGAAGTATTATATTAAATGGTTCAACTAGGCAGTCCTAGAAGTAGAAGTCTCAGTGATAAAGTGGTGATCATGGTTATGATGGAGGGGCTTCGCCCAGGCCTATTATTTGACTCCCTATCCAAGAAAGTTCCTAAAACCTGTTAACTCTCCAAAGCAAAACTGACAAGTATATTGCTGTGGAGGAGATAGTCGAGGCCAAGCGAAGAAGATTTAGAAGAGACGATCACAAGAGGAAGGAGCTTGATACTAGGCAATCTGATTATAGGGACGAGGTGAAGAGCAAGAGGTTCGATCAAGATTCAAGAAGGAGAATTAACGACAAGCATCCTCGCATCCCACCTCGCCAACCCGACTTGATATTGCCACACCTTAACACTCCCATTGTCCAAGTGCTTACGGAGATTAAGCACGAAAAATTCATAAAGTGGCCTAGAAAAATTAAGATCAACCCCCAAAAGAGAAACAAAAACAAATATTGTGAATTTCACCGAGATCATAGGCACAACACTGAAGACTATTTCTAGCTAAAAAAGCAAATAACCAACCCAATAAAGAGAAGATATTTGAGAAAATATGTTGTTGATCGCCCGCATCGTGACTCATCGAAAAGAAGGTATGGCGATAACAGACCTGCAGTAGGAGATATACAAGTATTCCATGGTAGATTAAGATCAGGAGGATGCTCAAGCTCGACTCAAAAGAGACACGCCAGGAGTGCTAGTGGGCGAGCTGAGGAAGAGGTTTACAATCTCTCCTCGCCTACAGCTGGAGCTCACTTGCCTATTACCTTTACCAACTACGACCTAGAAGCGTGCACCTCCCACATGATGATGCCTTGGTTATCTCAGCTACCATCGCCAATTTCAATGTATAAAGAATTTTGATTGACAATGGAAGTTCTGCGGATATCTTGATTGTCTTGGTATTCGACAAGATGAAGATTGGGCTAGATAAGCTCCATTGTTTACACACTCCTCTTGTCGGATTTGGAGAAAACACTATGCACTCGCTTGGATGGATAAAATTGCCAATGACCTTAGGGACAGAGCCCCACTAGACCATTGTGTGTCAAGATTTCATTGCGGTAGATTGCCATTCGCCCTACAATGCAATTCTTGGTCGCCCGATGTTGGGAGGAATAAAGGCCATCACCTCGACTTACCACCTGATGATGAAATTTCCTGCTTCAATAGGGGTAGGCGAGGTGAGGGGCAATCAAAAAGTTGTTAGACAGTGTTTCATCTCGGCTATGAGGGCTGGACTTTCTTCAAAATTCAGTGCCCAATAGCAATTATAGATTGATGATACCGAAATGGAGGCATTGAGAGATAAGGTGGAACAGATTACCCAAGTGAATCTTAGAGAAACAGAAAACATCAAGCCTTTTGAAGAAGTTACTCCAATCTCCATACATCCGATTATCCAGATTGCTATGTTATGATCGAGACTAATATGACCGAGGAATTATAGAATGCTCGAGTAGAGTTTTAAAAAAAAAAACTACGATGTCTTTGCGTGGTCACAAGGCAACGTTTCAGAAATAGATCCCCAGGGCGCCATTCACAAGCTGTTCACCGATCCCGACCATCCCCCTATTCGCTGGAAGAGAAGGAAGTTTGCCCCTGAATGCTTAAAAGTTATAGAAGAAGAAGTGGTTAAGCTCATCAAGGCCAATGTCATAAGGAAGATCCACTATTCGGATTGGCTCTCCAATGTTATCATCCTCCTAAGAAGGGGGGAAGTGGAGAGTGTGTGTTGACTTCACTGATCTCAATAAGGCCTACCCAAAAGATAGTTTTCCTTTATCGAAGATTGACTTGATCGTTGACGCAACCTCTAAGCATGAGCTTCTCAGCTTCATGGATGCCTTCTCCGGTTATCATTAGATTAAGATGCATCTGTCTGACGTAAAGAAGACTTTTTTTTTTATCACAGAGAGAGGGTTGTACTGCTATAAGGTCATGCCTTTTGAGTTAAAAAATGTTGGGATGACATACCAAAGATTGGTGACTAAAATATTCAAGGAACTAATAGGAAAAACAATGGAGGTCTCCATGATTTCACAAATCATTCTTGTTTATCACATTCCTAGCTTTTCACCAAAAGCAATTATCAGTTTGCATTTCATTATTTCTCAAATTTCTGTTTTTCTCAAAAGCAAAACTCTTATCATTTAGAATA
>BRYE01000011.1:3682500-3692500 GCA_030159115.1 Actinidia arguta var. hypoleuca | reverse complement strand
ACACCTATATAAAGTCCGCTCCCCCCATCATAATGAGGTATGAAAAAAAACTTACATACTTTTGAGAGCTCTGATATTCTATTTTGCCTAGCTTATTCTCGCCTTGGTCTAATTCGCACACCGGAGGGTTTTGAGTAGTCTCGACCCGGCCGATTACGTTTGTTTATCTGCACAGGTCGCCCGGGTTGTTGCCGAGGTCCAATGCCGAGGTAAAGAGTGATTTTGACTGTTGGTTGTCCATCCCATTTTTCTACCACAACATAAATAGTAATTTCAATTATAGAAACTATAAAGCACCATACTATCTTGCATGCAAAGCTTTGGTCTAGAGGTAGTGTACAATATTATTTTATGTCACTATCTCTTTCCTTATTGGCTGATCAATCAAGGCTTTATTTCAGGCCACAAAGATGATTATTCAAGTCTTTTTTTGTCGGTTCAAATTGTTTCAAAGCAAAACAGAAGAACGTCCGTGTGGGGCTGTTTTCGCAACACCTTGAAAAACAGGGTTTTCTTGTGAAACTAATCACTTACCGAGCTTGAGTAGTTTAGGTTTTATAGCATATAAGTTTATGAAACCGAGCAATATCTTTTTCAATTTTTGTTTAAGAATTTAATGAGTTTCAACATTCATATGCTCAAGTTGTGCAAATGAGTTAACTCAAACGAGTTTACGTACTAAACTGGTTCGAGCTTGATTTATAGTTCAAGTCACTACAGAATTAAGTTGGAATTGAAAAAGAGTTGACTATTACCTTTATTTTGAAACCTTTCAATTTCTATTTTAAAATAAATAATTATAACATAAATTCAACTATACCGAACACTCTCGTAGTACAAGTAAAAAATAATTGACATGGATGTGGGTATCAACCTAGTTGGAATTCTCATCCTTAGCATTGATGCTGCATTAAACAACTCAATTTTTTTAAATATACTAGTTTTAATTATTAATAAAATTTATTTGTTGGCTGATAAAAAAAAGTGAAAATCGTTGTTGTTGAAGAGGTACTAGCGTTACCTGCATACTACAGCGGAAGGTATAGTGTCCTTTTTTGTGAGACCTCGAGAAGACAAAGGACCTTAGCAACGGTAATTTTGAAGGGTATTCAACGTAACGTTATATCTGTAGCTTGTGGGAAAAAAAAGAAAAGAATGGAAGACATCGTAGCTAAAAGTAAATGAAAGAAAAGATTTAATAAAAAATTAATTACTTTTTTGTTTGATTTTACAATAAAAATTAGAAGAAAGTAACTTCTGTTGTTTGATTTTGGAGGAAACTAAACGGATTTATCAAATACAGATTTCGATAGGATTCAAATTCATTTTTAATCGGATTGGATTTAAATTTATTGAATTTGATCCGAATTTAATTTATTGATGAGCCCACTCTAAGGGCACTCTTTAACAAAAATAGCCTAAAAAGAAATGGAAAAGTTCAACCATTCATTGAAGTTAGGGCAAGTAATTTGAGGGGAGAGAGAGAAAAGTCCACCGCCATATATAGAGAGTAAGATAGATCCACCGGACAAAATATAATTAGTACGACAATTATATCACTTTATTATTGTCGTGTGGTGGCACCATCTAATTACGAATTAACATATAAATATTATGAACTCCACTATGTAGATATGGAGTAAATTTTTAATATATCAGTAATATCACGTGACAGTGATAACGTGGCATCACCAAACCAATAATACTAAATCATCGTTCACATTTGTAAGTTATTATTGTTTGGTGATACTAAGTCATCATTCCATTTATAAGTTGTTATTGTTGGGTGATATTAAGTCATCATTCTCACATGATATCATCGTAATACCAAATCATTATTACCACATGGTATTACCGTTGCATTGAAAATTTACTCCCACCGTACCACTGCCAACCAGAATTCTAGACACGTTTGCATGTGGACGGGGGCCATACAATAATATGTATGCATAAACTATGCCTAATTTGCACTATGCCTTGCTAAACTATAAAAATAATCACTAAACCACCTTAAACTATTTTGCTCTTGTCACTTAAGGACTTCTGTTTGCAATCCTTGGGGATTTGGCTGGTAATGTATTGTGATGCTCACATAAAGTGAAAACGAATTTTTATGACCAGAATGTCCTCTTCTTGGTAATAGATATAGATGAATTTAAAAGATTTGCATACAAGTTACTAGTTTTAGAACTACCAAACTTCTTGAGAATATCTAGCATCTCAAAGTGATGGTAGAGCTCTAGTACAAATTTTGAGAAATAGTACGGTCCCATAATTTGGATGAAAAAACTATTCAAAATTAAAAATGAATGATTTATATTTATTTGAGCTTGTAAATTCCACATAATTAATTAAATCTAAACCATTATTTTAAATTATTCATTTGTATTGTGGGATCACTCTTATCTATATTCTAAACGTTTGCATAAAAAGGCATCCAAATTAAGTTTATTATTATATACGTATATTTCATCAAATGGAAGCCTTTTTGAACGCTAAAATTGGTTACATAAAGATATTAGCAAATAACGACGCACCTATTAACACTCATCTATAATATAAATTACAACTCATTTTAAATCTTAAATTTATCTCTCGCTATTTACGGTTGAAATCCATTTGAGTGAATCCAATGGATGAGATCTTACCTGAAATTATTTTTTTTTTCCTAAAATTATTACTTCTTTCTTCTCAAAATTATGAACCCTATATAAGTTTTGATCCAATGGACATAAAACCTCTAAAACTGAGTATATATTTTAACTAATAAATTATTTTTTTACTGGGACCCACACCAAAAAACTAAAAACATCCCTTTCCTCTAGTAATAATTTTTTTTTAAAATCATTATACTTTTTAATTTATTTTTAATTTTATAGCAATATATTTTTTATCTGATATTTATATATTATTTATTTTTTAACTTGCAAAATTCTAAAACGTACACCTAAAAAGTAGTTTTTTTTTTTTTTTTTTGCATTTTGCCGGGGGCAATTACTAGTTAGTGATATATATTATCTTACTACACAAGTCCATCAATTTGGTCTATTGAGTACTGTACTGTCTGATTTAGTGTCCAGTTAGTCCTTACATTTGACGGATCATCTTAATTTCAAAAAGAATCCTAATTTTCAAACTTTTGTAGGAATTGTAGGCATTAAACGGTGGTTGATTCCTTGGACTGAAACTTTTCACCAATATATTCCCTCCTGTGTATATAGGTTATACATACATATTATTGAAATAAAGGATTATTTGATTTTGATGATTACAATTTAGTTAAGGGTAAACATTTGTTAAAAATAGTATTAAGTAAGAAAAAATAAGAGTGGTCTTAAAGGAAAGTTTATTCATTATTAAAGTAAGAGTTGAAACTTTCCATGAGCCATAATCAGTACTATGTGCATGTGAGAAGCAAAATAGGTTATTAAACATTAAAACTCATTTTGATCAATCAACGGCTTGAACTAATAACTGAAACAAAGCTAAGATGGTCACAAGTTCGGTCGACCGTAGCTAAAGAGCACAGTCGAAGTCTGAAACAAACAAAATATGTAAAATTCTAAAACTTTATGATATTTAAATCCCTCTAAGTAATATATATATAACCTGATATACATGAAATAAGTAAAATATATATTATGTATATGAAATGATGTATGTCATGTTCCAAATATTAAATATGATTACCGGAAATTTTATAAAAATAAAAATATCTGTTAAAGCGTAACAGAAAAATGAACACATGTCAAAATACGTATGAATAAACAATGTGGATCAATAGGGACCAAATAGTAGTGTAACTTAACCCATGTGTCATTGTGTGATCAAATCAACCATACTACAAAAGTCAAAATCTCAAAAGTTGGCCAAACCCCCCAACCACTCCAACCACCCCTTCCCCAACCCATGCTTGTCCTAGCAAAAATGCTGGGACTAGACGAGAGAAAGAGAGAGAGAAGAAAAGGGAAAGAGAAATAGAGAAGGAAGAGGAGAGGGATAAGAAGAGATTGAGAGAGAGAGAGAGAGAGAGGAATCGAAGACACGAAGATCATGAATTCGAGTTAATTTTTACGAGTTAACATCACAAATCTTCCTATTCCTTTTATATTTTGTTTCGGTTTAAGAAGTGTTAAAATGATCTAGGATGCAGGGTTGTACTCTAGCCTAGTTAAGTTTCAGAAATACCATGAAAATACAATCCAAGTTCGCCATTTTTGGATCAAAAATCAAATCATGTTACGCTGTCTTATTTCAAAAATGACTATTCGTGTTTTAACCATACCTCCTTCATATGAAAACATTGTGAGTCGATTCAAGTGTCTATGGATAGCTATTTCAAATACCTACAAGTTTGCTTCAAATAGTATTTTTCAAATTCCAACGTTTGATGGCCCAAAATAGGCTTGGAAGTCCGGACAAAAAAACTGAGTTTTCGATTTATCCCAGTTCAACGAGTTGAACTTTTTCTCAACCGATTGAACATGAAATTTTTTAGCTACTGATCATACTCAATCGGTTGAACTTTTTCTCAACCGGTTGAATATTTTTTTCACAACCAGTTGAACATTTTTCTCAACCGATTGAACTTTTTTTAAGTTACTGATTATGCTTAATCGGTTGAACATTTTTCTCAACCGGTTGAAGTTTCACAGAAATTAATTTTTGAATAACCAAACATCCATGGTTATCCTAGTACTTAGTAAATAAATTTTAGTACATCATAAACACTTAAGCAAGGGTTTTAATTTTAATCATGTTAATAAATGAAACGTATAGGAATCAATTCGACTAGCCTAGAGATCATGACGAACGAGAGTAGCGAAACACAAACGCAAACAGGTAAGTAACCTTAATCTCTAAAGTAGAGTAAATTACTCTTTTATGCTATGATATATCTATGAAATTATATTATGTTATGCAAATCAAATCTATGGCTTAGATGATAAATATTTTAAATGATTTTGTATGTATATGCCTATGTACCATCATGTTTCTACCTTTAGGGAAGGTACTCGGCCGGCATGCCTCAATTTAAGGGTGTGTGAAAATCACGTTATCAAACCGGACTAAGGACGGGAGGTCATAGTGCATAATGTATGTTTCAAGAATTATGTTGACTATACAAGATAGTCATTTATGACGTATGATACCCGACAAGGGTGGGCACATGTACAAGCATGAATTTTGAATAAGTTATTTCGAAAGAGCAAATATTTTCTATTATGCTATGTTACGTTATATTACATGCATCTACCATGGTATTTTCATATTTTTGATGTGTATGAAAAAATCTATGTTAGAGATTATGGTTATACGCTAAGCAATCATGCTTAGAAACATTGTTTTTAACAATATTTTAAGAAATAAAGACAAGCAAATGGAATAGAGTGAAAGAATCACACATTTTTTTAAGTTCATTTTGAATTATATAAAATTTAAGATAGCTTACGTCATGTTATGTAACAAGAATAACGAATTCATGTAGTATAGCCCAGAGTAGAATGTTTGATGCCTTTTGAATATGCAATGTATGTACTTATGTATGAATGTAAGATAGGTACAGTCTTTCTATCATCATGGGCACGTGTTTTGAATGAATACATTTAATATTGAATTTCTATTGGCTCCAAAATAAATATACACGTTTCGCTTCCGCACATGAAAAGTTTTAAAGAAATAAAATATTTAAAGAAAAAAGGACCACGACTATGGTGTGACGCCACTCGGTGATGCGTGGAGCCCCACGGGCGTTGGGCAAGTCGTTACAAAATAAATTTTCTAGATGCTTACTAGAATTTCAGTTCAGAGATGACCGAAGTGCATATTTGGTCAACCGAAATTAGAAAGCTACGACCAAACTTATATAGAGGTCATCCAAATTCCAGAAAAATCAAAGTTCTTAAACAGATTTACTCTCTAGAATCTTAGTTCACTGACGATTGAAATTTACATTCGGTTGACCGAAATTCAGAAGGGCACGACCGAAGTTTAGAAAGGCTCAGCCGAAGTTCAAACTAAATCAAAGCAACAAAAGTGCTCACTGGAATTCTAGTTCAACCATGACCAAAGTTCAAGTTCGGTTGACCGAAAGTAAAACAAGCTATGACCAAAGTTGTAACTCTCAGCAGACAAAGAAGGTAAGCCATTGGAAATTCAGTTCATTCATGATCGAAGTTCGAGTTTGGTCGAAGTTCATGACCAATGTTTGAAAATTTGATCTTGCACATCCAAATCAAAGATACAACGTCTAGGATTAAATCAGAACGACTAGATCAGATGCATTTAATGCTACAATGACTATAACTCATATTTGGCTTATAAATTTAACTCTTGAGGTTGTTGGGAATGTATTGAAGAGCTTTTAAATTCTACATTCACTTGTATTCATTACTTCAATCGTTTGATCATTCATTGTGAGCTTATTGAGATCAAAAGGCTAGATCACTCTAGACAAGAAAGCTTAATTGTTTTTATTATTAATCTAGAGTGTGTGAGAAAATAGTTACTTCAAACTATTGTATCTTGTTTAAAAGATCATTGTTAGTGATTGGGAATTTCCAAGAGAAGAAGTCTCTTGAAGACTGAAAAAGTTCTAGTATTTGTAAATGTTGTCAAGCACCCACAAGCTTGAAGATAGTGAATTTTCATGAAAAAGCTTGGAGAGTGGACGTAGGCCAAGATTTTTCGAACAGTATAAATCGTTTGCACTCTTTTCTCTCCTCTCTTTTGAATTGCTTATATATGTGCTATAGTTAGAATTGCATTGTTCGTATAAGTTTTAATCAAGAATTTTTAATTGACCATTAATCCTAGCAAATCTATTTCACCCTCTCATAGTTTGCTTTTTAGCTGACAACTGGTATCAAAGTAGAACTCTATATTTTTCAGATTTAATAAGACAAGGTAAATGAGGATAGTTAGAATGAGACAAAATTAGGTTTCCGTCTGGAAATCTAATTTGATGAGAATAAAGTTCTAATAAAATTAGGAAACTGGTCCTCTCTCTTCTTGTTAAATACCATCCAATTTTACTTTTTCATCAATTAAGGATAGAGTGAATGAAGGGCTAAGAGAGAGAACCCTTTTTTCACCAAAACTAAAGATTGAAGATTAAAGTTTTAAGGTTAAACATCAGAGTGATAAGGATTTGTGTCTTATTTATTAATTTATTTTCGCTTTATGATTTTATGCATGAAGTCATGATACTTCAAGATCTTGAATTTATGATTGTTAATCATGTAACATTAAAATTAATTTACATGTTGCATCGTAGCATTAGTGTTGACTCAGTGCTTCGATTTTGATGAAAATAAAACATTGTGTCAATGCAGTCAATAAGTATTATGTTCTAGAGCTCAATTGATCAAAGAAAACTACAAACACTTTCTGCTCAAAAAGTCTCGACACCTATTTATAAGGTGTCCACACCTGAAGACTTGAAAGCCGTATTGAATAAATCAAATAAAAATCTTAAGCAAATGAAGGACATGATGAATTCCACTAGAATAAAGATATTGAAGATCATGCATATCCACGGGGAAGACATCTTGAAGTCCTTCAAGTGATTCAATGCTCACATGGCCAAGAAAATAAAGGAATATATTCTGGATTAGAAGTGTCGACACCTGGTATTAAAAGTGTCAAACAATTGAAGACAATAAGTAAATATTCAAATTTGAGAATATAAGTGTTGACACATACCGGATGAAGAGTCGACGCATTTGGATAGTAGACAAACTGGAGTTGAATTGTCAACACGTGCTTTGAAGTGTGGACACATGTGGACAGTGTGCTACTTGGAATTAAAGTGTCGACACATATTTTGAAAAGTGTCGACACATGCTTTGAAAAGTGTCGACACACCAAAACACTGTCCAAGGCTATAAAAAGTGTCGCCACATGTCTTAGAAAGTGTCGACACCTAAAGACAGTGTCCAACGTTACAAGAAGTGTCGGCATATAACATTGAAAGTATCGACACTTGCGTACAACAACCAAACTCTTTGAAGATAGATGATTAAGTGTCGACACATGACATAGGACATAACATTGAAAGTATCGACACTTGCGTACAGCAGCTAAACTCTTTGAAGATAGATGATTAAGTGTCGACACATGACATAGGAAGTGTCGACATTTGAAGACAGTGAATTTCAACTGAAGGAAGAAGGCTTGAAGTGTCGACACATGTTATTGAGGTTTTGACATGTAAAGCCCAGAAAGTGTCAACACTTGAAAAAAGTGTCAACACGAAACGGTTATATTTTTAAACGTAGAACGATATGAAACAAGCATTTAATGCACCTCAATTACCACCAATGGTTTAATTTTATTCAAGTGATTATATACAAGTCTTCAAGAGCATTTAAACAACAAGAAACACATCTCTATTGCTTTGATTGATCATCGAAAGAGCTCCAAAGTCAAGATTCATTAAAAATTCTTTTTGTCTTTAAGAGTTAGCATTTATTGTGTGATTTTACTCATATCTACTCTTGCTAGCGAGTTTATTTCATCTTGTAAAACCTTCATATATTTCTATTCTTGTAAGTTTGAGTGTAACTTAGACAAAAATACTTCAAAGATTGTGAGGTCTTGGACAAAATCTCTTGAAAGACCTTGGTGATAAGTTCTTGTATAAAAGTGAGCTGAACACTTTGAAAATCAGTCCCCACATTGTAATAGTTGATTGAAAATAGTAGAAGAAGATCTTGCGGAGGTCTTGTGAGGACGTAGACCACACGATGTGGTTGAACCTCGGTAAATCTTGTTATGCTTTTTCTCTTACTCTGGACATTCACTATATACTTGGATTTATTACTTTGTTTACAAGTTGATTTATTATTAAAGTAATTAGATTAATTTTAATTAATCTTAATTGCTAATAAACTTTGAAAAATCCAATTCACTCTCTCTAAGGTTGGCTATTGGGCCAACAATTGATATAGAACTAGTATTCCTATTAAGGCTTAACATCTTGGGAAGAGTTCCATGGCAACCAATTTTGGAAACTCTCTCGGTGAAGGTCAATCCACAAATAGACCACCTAGTTTCAATGACACAAATTATAACTATTGAAAAACTAGAATGAGAATCTACATTCAATCCGTAGATTATGAATTATAGAGAATCATTGTTAGTGGTCTTAAAACTCCAACTATAAACGATAAAGGAAATGATGTCCCTAAACTCGAATCCACTTGGGATGAAAATGACCTAAAAAAGTTTCAATCGAACTCTAAAGCCATGAATATCTTATATTGTGCATTAGACCCAAATGAATATGATCGAATTTTCACTTGCGAATCAGCAAAAGAAATGTGGGACAAATTAGAGGTAACACAAGAGAGTACTAGTCAAGTAAAAGAGTCTAAAATAAATATTTTAGATCATAATTATGAATTATTTAAAATAAAATCGGATGAATCACTTACCGAAATATTCACACGATTCACCGATATTATTAACTTTTTAAAATCTCTTGGAAAAATCAATCCTAACAATGCGTAGGTGAGAAAAATCTTGAGATCTCTACCAAAGGCTTGGGAAGCAAAAGTCACAGCAATTCAAGAAGTAAAAGATCTCGATACTCTAACTCTCGATGAACTTTTGGGCTCTCTCATGACTTATGAGCTCACACAAAAACAACATGCTCAAGATGATGAGAAAATAAAAAGAAAGATAGTAGCATTCAAATCCACCAAGGAAGAAGAAGAATCGGAAAGTGATGGGAGCAATGATGAAATGGCTCTCATCACTCGAAAATTCAAACGATTCATGAAAAAGAAATGAAGAGGTGGTAAATGAAACGAAGGGAAATGAGAACCTAGCAAAGAAGCAATAATAATATGCTACAAGTGCAAAAAATTAGGGCATCTAAAGCCGATTGTCCTATGCTAAAAAAGAAAGAGATGAAGAAAAAATAAAAAAGAGCAATGGCGGCCATGACATGGAGAGACGATGAAGAATCCGGCTCCGAAGATGAAGCTAAGCCTAA
>BRYE01000011.1:3660000-3680000 GCA_030159115.1 Actinidia arguta var. hypoleuca | reverse complement strand
ATAAGCAAAGATTCAAATATAGAAATATAAGTGTCGACACTTACTGGATGAAGAGTCGACACATTTGGATAGTAGACAAATAGGAGTTGAAGTGTCAACACATGTGCTTTGAAGTGTCGACACATGAGGATAGTGTGCTACTTGGAATTAAAGTGTCGACATCTAAAGACAATGTCCAACATTATAAGAAGTGTCGACACACAACATTGAAAGTATCGACACCTGCGGACAATAGCCAAACTCTTTGAAAGCAGATGATTAAAGATCGACACATGACACAAGAAGTGTCAATATTTGGAGACAGTGAATTTCAACTCAAGGAAGAAGATTTGAAGTGTCAACACATGTTCTTGAGGTGTCGACACCTAAAAAAAGTGCCGATATCTAACGACTATATTTTTGAACGCAGAATAGTTTGAAACAGCATTTAATGCACCCCAACTACCACCAACGATTTAATCTTTTTCAAGCGATTATATGCAAGTGTCCAAGAGCATTTAAACAATAGGAAACATTGCATTGATTGATCATCCAGAGAGCTCCAAAGTCAAGATTCATTGAAAATTCTTTTTGTCTTTAAGAGTTAGCATTTATTGTGTGATTCCACTCTTATCTACTCTTGTCTGAGAGTTTATTTCTTCTTGTAAAATCTTCATCTATTTATATTTTTGTAAGTTTGAGTGTAACTTAGACAAAATCTCTTGGAAGACCTTGGTGATAAGTTCTTGTATAAAAGTGAGTTAAGCACTTTGAAAATCAGTCCCCATATTGTAATAGTTGATTACAAATAGTGGAAGAAGATCTTACGGAGGTCTCGGGAGAACGCAGACTACAGTTGTGGTTGTGAACCTCGATAAATCTTGTTATGCTTTTTCTCTTACTCTTGACATTCCTATATACTTGCATTTATTACTTTGTTTACAAGTTGATTTATTATTAAAGTAATTAGATTAATTTTAATTAATCTTAATTGCTAATAAACTTTAGAAAATCCAATTCACCCCCTCTAAGGTTGGCTATTGGGTCAACAATTGATATAGAGCTAGTATTCCTATTAAGGCTTAACATTCTGGGAAGAGCTCCATGACAACCAATTTTGGAAACTCTCTCGGTGAAGGTCAATCCACAAATAGACCATCTAGTTTCAATGACACAAATTATAACTATTGAAAAACTAGAATGGGAATCTACATTCAATCTGTAGATTGCGAATTATGGAGAATCATTGTTAGTGGTCTTAAAACTCCTACTATAAACGATGAAGGAAATGATGTTCCTAAACTCGAATTCACTTGGGATGAAAATGACCTAAAATACTACAATCAAATTCTAAGGCTATGAATATCTTATATTGTGTATTAGGCCCAAATGAATATAATCGAATTTTCACTTGTGAATTAGCCAAAGAAATATGGGATAAATTAGAGGTAACACAAAAGTGTACTAGTCAAGTAAAAGAGTCTAAAATAAACATCTTAGTTTATAATTATGAATTATTTAAAATAAAATTGGATGAATCAATTACTAAAATATTCACACGATTCACCGATATTATTAACGGTTTAAAATTTCTTAGAAAAGTCTATCATAACAATGAGCAGGTGAGAAAAATATTGAGATCTCTACCAAAGGCTTGAGAAGCAAAAGTCACAGTAATTCAAGAACCAAAGGATCTCAATACTCTAGCTCTCGATAAATTTTTGGGCTCTTTCATGACTTATGAGCTCACTCAAAAATAACATGCTCAGGATGATGAGGAAAGAAAAAGAAAATAGTGGTATTCAAATCTATCAACGAAGAAGAAGAATCAGAAAGTGATGGGGATAATGATGAAATAGTTCTCATCACTCGCAAATTCTCTTGGAAGACCTTGGTGATAAATTCATGTATAAAAGTGAGCTGAGTACTTTAGAAATCAGCTCTCACATTATTATAGTTGATTGCAAATAGTGGAAGGAGATCTTGCAGAGGTTTTGTGAGGACGTAGACCATACGTTGTGGTTGAACCTCGATAAATCTTGTTGTGCTCTTTCTCTTACTCTTGACATTCACTATATACTTGCATTTATTTCTTTGTTTACAAGTTAATTTATTATTGAAGTGATTAGATTAATTTTAATTAATCTTAATTGTTAATAAATTTTGAAAAATTCAATTCACCTTCCTTTTGGTTGCCTATTTGGCCATAAGAACGTCAAGATTTTTTTATTATAAATAAGTAAATAAATATTTATGTCATTCATCGGGTTATAGATTTTGCCTCCGATCTCATGCATGGATTCATAATCGTGGATTGCGAGTGATATGGAATAATCCGAACAAGTCCTGAATCATAAGATGATCCGAGCAAACAACGTCGCCCAACGCGTCCAAACTAGCCTTCCAGGTCGCCTCATATTGTTAATAAATTGAACTCCATTTCATTTACATATTTCCTCTATATCGCCATAGGGCGAGATGATCTACCTCGCCCAAGGCAGAGACGTCTTCTCAAAGACCTCTGTCGAAAATGACTCCATCTCCATTAGAGGTCTGCTATCACCACTCTTGTACCTGATTAAAGTCCATCTCCATAAAGAGTTCCACCTCTACAAGAGAACTGTCTCCAATAGACTCCAACTCAACAATGACGCCTATAATCACGGATGGATCACCAGTTGGCAGCCTCCTGATTAATCTTCAGATTTGATTGGGATATCCTCCCATGCTTATCCTTCCGAGGAACTCGCCATGATACACTGACACGGCTCAGTACTCTCTCCTATATAAAGGCCACTCCCCTATAATCAAAAAGGTACGCTCAACACAGGCACCACACACACTTTTGTTGTCGTGCTCTCTATACTACCTGAATTTATTTCCTGGTCGCCTTGGTCTGATTCTTACGCCGGAGGGGTTTTGAGCGGCCTCACCCCGGACGATTACTTTTGCTCGTTGCTGTGCAGGTTGCCCCAGTTCAGCCGAGGTCCAGCGCCGAGGCCGAGGAGCAATTCTGACTGTTGGTTGCTCTCCTAGATTTTTACCACAACAGTTTGGCGCCGTCTGTGGGAACGATAGTTTTCTTGATCGTATGCACTTGCACAGCCGATTATTATCCAAACCAAGCACTAGCAGCCCTTTGGACAACAGTGCACGTCCAATGGCCAACACTAGCCAAGCTCCAGATCTAGAGGGCGTTCATCATGAGATACGTGGGATGGCCGAACAGATGAGAATCATGAATGAAAATAATGCCCTCCTTATACAGCATCTCACCATGAATAATCAACCACCACCACCTCTTTCGGCTCCTCGTCACTCTCATCTATCAGGGAATGTATCCCAAAGTCACCATAGCACCGGAAGAGACAGACGCCGTCTCTCTCCTAGCCCTCACCCTCGATGAGAGAGAAGCCCAAGAAGCCCCTCCCTAGGGTCGTCATCCAGCAAGACACCAGGACTAGAAAGTGAAGGAGGCAGGCGAGGTAGATCTCCTCGACGGGTCCATCAGGAACGAGATATATCCACTTCCCAAAAAATTAGGGACCTGGACTCTCGCCTGGACGCCATCAACACGGGGACCGGTGCCCCAATAACTGTAGACGCTTTAATTAGGCAAACTGAACCACCTTTTACACAGAGGATAATGAGAGCCAAGGTGTCATCTAAATTCAAACTGCCTACTCAGCTCGGGATCTATGAAGGCAAAACAGATCCTATGGATCACCTGGATTCTTACAAAAGTCTGATGCATCTCCAGGGCTACTCGGACGAAGTCATGTGTAAAGCTTTTCCTGCTACATTGAAGGGGTCGGCAAGGTCGTGGTTCCGAAAATTGACTCCCAGAACCATAGATTCATTTGGTGAACTGAGCAGATTTTTCGTGGCTAATTTTATAAGCTGCAGGGTAAGGCAGAAGAATGCATCCCATCTTTTCACCATCCACCAAAAGGAAACAGAGAACTTGAAAGATTATGTGAAACGATTTAACCAGGCCATATTAGAAGTCGAAGATCCCAGTGACAAAGTGGTCGTCATGGCGATGATGGAAGGACTTCGCCCAGGTCCCTTGTTTGATTCTATGTCCAAGAACGTTCCGGAGACTTTGTCCGTCCTTCAAAGTAAAGCCGATAAGTACATCGCCGCGGAGGAATTGGCCGAAGCCAAACGGAGGCGAAGAGGAAAGGAGGACCACAAGAGGAAAGAGCCTGATGCAAGGCGGTCTGATTATAGAGAAGATGAACGGAGGAGTAAGAAGACTAATCGGGAGTCGAGGCGGACCAATGACAAGTGACCTCGTACTCCACCTCGCCGCACGGAGCTGGTATTACCTTCGTTTAATGCTCCCATTGCCCAAGTCCTCACAGAAATCAAGCATGAAGAGTTCGTCAAATGGCCCTCGAAAATCAAGACTGATCCCCGGAAGAGAAATAAAAACAAATACTGCGAATTCCACCGAGACCATGGTCATAACAGTGAATACTGCTTTCATTTAAAGGAGCAAATAGCCGACCTCATCAAAAGAAGGTATCTGAGAAAGTACGTGGGAGATCGCCCTTCTCCCAATTCACCAAAAAGAAGATATGGCAACAATCGACCTACAACTGGAGACATTCAGGTAATACACGGCGGGTTTGGATCCGGAGGGAGTTCGAATTCATCCAGAAGGAGGCACGCCAGAAGTGCAGACATGCTGTCCACAGAAGTTTACAACCTCTCCTCTCCAATAGCCGATGTCCACCCATCAATTACCTTCAACAATGATGACCTCAAAGGCCTGCTCCTGCCTCATGACGACGCCCTGGTCGTTTCAGCCATCATCGCCAATTTTACCGTCCAAAGAATTTTGGTCGATAATGGTAGCTCGGCCGACATGCTGTTCATCTCCGCATTCGAAAAAATGAAGATAGGACTCGACAAATTGCAGCCCTTCCAGACACCCTTGGTGGGATTTGGAGGAAATCTGACTCATCCACTGGGATGGGTTAAGTTGCCGGTTACTTTGGGGACAGAATCTCGCCAAACTACCGTTTGGTAGGACTTCATCGTGGTTGATTGCCCTTCCCCCTACAATGCCATTTTAGGTCACCCAACTCTAGGCGGAATTAGGGCGATCACCTCAACCTACCACCTGAAAATGAAGTTCCCCACTTCGGCAGGAGTGGGTGAAGTGCGGGGCGACCAGAAAGTGGCCAGGCAATGTTTCATTTCAGCTATGAAGATCGAGACCCCCCAGTACAGAATGCCCAATAGCAATTACCGATCTACGATGGTGAGATTGAACCTCTAAGGGACGAGGTGGAACAGGTTGTCTTGATGGATCCCCGAGAAACCGAAAACACTAAACCCCTTGAAGAAACTATCCCAATTTCCATACATTCAGAATATCCTGATCGCCACGTTATGATCGGAACAGAACTTACCAAAGAACTGCGTAGTGCTTTAGTGGAATTCTTAAAAAGAAATTTTGATGTTTTTGCCTGGTCCCAAGGCGACGTCCCTGGGATAGATTCCCAGGTCGCCATGCATAAATTACAGATCAATCCGACTAATCCGCCAGTTCGCCAAAAAAGAAGAAAATTCGCCCCTGAGCGGCTTCGGGTTATCGACGACAAGGTTGCCAAACTCATCAGAGCTAAAGTGATCAAGGAAGTCCACTACCCGGACTGGTTAGCTAATGTCGTCGTCGCCCTAAAAAAGGGAGAGAAGTGGAGAGTATGCGTGGACTATACTGATCTCAACAAAGCATGCCCAAAAGACAGTTTCCCACTGCCAAAAATTGATTTAATAGTCGACGCCACATCTAAGCACGAGCTTCTTAGCTTTATGGATGCCTTCTCCGGATATCACCAGATCAAGATGTTTCCCCCCGACGTAGAAAAAACTTCATTTATCACGGAATGAGGATTGTATTGCTACAAGGTCATGCCATTTGGTCTTAAAAACGCTGGGGCTACTTATCAAAGATTGGTGAACAAGATGTTCAAAGAGCTGATTGGAAAGACCATGGAGGTATATATAGACGACATGCTCATGAAAAGCCTCGAGGCAGGAAAACCTCGAGGAAACACAGGATGATGTTAAATCCTTCCAAATGCATTTTTGGCGTATCATCCGGAAAATTCTTGGGGTTCTTGGTAATCAAACGTGGAATTGAAGCAAATCCGGACCAAATTCAAGCTCTGCTCGGGATGAGCTCGCCCAGAAATATCCGTGAAGTCCAGCAATTAACTGGGCGGGTTGCCGCCCTCAACCGATTTGTTTCCAAATCAGCGGACAAATGTTTACCGTTCTTCAAAATCTTAAGGAAAAATCAAAATTTCCAGTGGACAGAAGAATCGGAGGAAGCTTTTCAACAGCTCAAAAAGTATTTAGGGTCACCTCCCCTGCTTGTGGTTCCGACCACCGGGGAAGAATTGTTCATATACCTCGCCGTTTCGCCCACAGCAGTAAGTGCCGTGCTCATCCGAGAAGAAGACCATGTCCAAAAACCGATTTACTATGTTAGTAAGGTCCTGATGGGTGCTGAGAACAGATACATAATGATTGAAAAACTCGCCTACGCCCTCTTGATCGCCGCCAGAAAACTTTACCATTATTTTTAGGCCCATCCTATCGCCGTGCTAACTGGTCAATCGTTGAAACAAGTGCTTCAACGACCAGATACCTCTTGGAGACTCCTGAAATGGTTCATTGAGTTGAGCAAGTTCCATATTAACTATAAACCAAGGACGGCAATAAAAGCCCAGGCTTTAGCCGACTTCGTGGCTGAATTTACCCATGAGCCCGATCCAGAATTCTCGGAGATAGAGATTCGTAACTTAGAAAAGGACCTCGGCAGCCCGGAGAACAGTCTCAACAGCTCGGGGGAAACGCTTGACAAATGGAAATTGTTCGTAGATGGGTCTTCCAATCAACACGGATGCGGTGCAGGGCTTGTTCTCCAAACTCCAGCAGGTGAACAAATGGAATACGCTATATGGATTGGGTTTAAAGTCACCAACAACAAAGCTGAGTACGAAGCACTCCTTGCCGGATTTTGGGTCGCCACAAGATTGGGAGTCCAATCAATTGAAGCCTACAGCGACTCTCAACTAGTGGCCAACCAGGTTCAGGGAGATTACCTCGCCGGGGACGTATGGATGGCAGCTTACTTGGATGAAGTCAAATGCTTAACTCAGAAGATCAAAAAGTTCACCATTCAACAGATCCCCAGGAAAGAAAACAGGAAAGCAGATGCCCTAGCTAATCTCGCTTCAACTTTTAATTTTATATCAGACAGAAGTATACCTCTGGAATTCTTGTCCAAACCAAGCATTGAGGTCGCCAAATCCATCTGTACGACAGAAACGGACCCGACCTGGATGGATGAGATCGCCGCCTACCTTCGAAATGGCACACTACCAGCAGATAAACTCCAAGCTCGCCGAATTCACCATAGATCTGCAAGGTTCTGCCTGCTTCATGGAATTTTATATAAACGATCTTTCTCTGGTCCCCTCCTAAGATGTCTCCGACCTGAAGAAGCCAATTATGTGATGAGGGAAATTCACGAAGGCATCTGTGGAAATCATTCGGGGGCGAGGTCGCTGGTATGAAAGGCGATTCGCCAAGGCTACTTTTGGGCCCAGATGGGACAGGATGCAGCGAAATACACTAGGGAGTGTGACAAATGCCAGAGGTTTGCTCCATCCAACCACCTTCCCCATACCAGCCCCTGGCCATTCGTCCAATGGGGGGTCGACATACTAGGGCCTTTACCTCAAGTCCCATTACAGAGGAAGTTCTTAATCGTAGCTATTGATTACTTAACAAAGTGGGTAGAAGCTGAACCACTGGCCATGATTACGGAAAAGAATACGAAGAATTTTGTTTGGAAAGGTATCATCTACCGATTTATAATTTCCAAGGTTCTTATCTCAGACAATGCCCGACAATTCAACAATAATGGATTCAGGAAATTCTGCTCGAAACTCGCCATATCTCATCATTTCTCCTCGCCCGGTCACCCTCAAGCCAATGGCCGAGTAGAAGTCACTAACAGAACCATCCTCAGAAATTTGAAAACGAGATTGGAGAAATCCAAAGGAGAATGGGTGGAAGACTTGCCGAGCATTTTATGGGCATATCACACGACTAGCAGGATTTCTACTGGTGAAACGCCTAATTCCATGGTTTACGGAACTGAATCAGTAATACCTGTCGAAATCGGAATGTCGAGTTTTAGAACTTCAAACTTTGATAAGGATAGCAATGAAGGCGAGCTGAGACTCAACCTTGACCTCCTTGATGAAAAACGGGAACAAGCGGGCATACGCCAAGCATCTTATAAGCATCAGGTCGCCAAATATTTCAACCAGAGAGTCAAACACAGATCATTCTTACCTGGCCACCTAGTTCTACGGAAAGTTATCCTATCAACCAAAGAGCCAAATGCTGGGAAATTAGGACCAACATGGGAAGGCCCTTACAAGGTCGTCAAGATAACTAGACCAGGAACTTATTGGCTGGAAGACATGAACAGAAAAGCACTCCCCCATCCTTGGAACGCTGAGCATTTGAAGAAATATTTCCAATAACTCCCTTGGCGAATACTTGTAACTCCTAGATTTTATTCTGAGTAATAAAACTTCTCCAATTTATTTCAATAACAGTGCAGGATGGAGGCGTCTTGGTCGCCTAATCAAGATCGCCAGTTCATCGAAAGATGATGGAGGCGTCTTGGTCGCCTAATCAAGATCTCCAGTTCATCGAAAGATGACGGAGGCATCTGGCGATCATCGAAAGATGACGGAGGCGTCTTGGTCGCCTAATCGAGATCGCCAGTTCATCGAAAGATGACGGAGGCGTCTTGGTCGCCTAATCAAGATCGCCAATTCATCGAAAGATGACAGAGGCATCTTGGTCGCCTAATCAAGATCGCCATAAACCACTTGATGAAGGCATCTTGCTCAAATTAAAAGTTGCCAGATCACTGGAAAATGACCACTCCCATCCTAGTTCGCCATTAATTAAGAACTACGTAAGGATACACAGTATAAAAATCAACATTCAAAATTGCCGAGGAAGTCAACATTTATATTCATGACAATTCAAATTACAAATTACATTTATGATAGAGGGGGAGGGTTGTCATCGCCTTGAGGAGCTGCGTCGCCCGGAGGGTTTGCATCTCCTTTTTCAACTGTTTCCTCCTCGCCCCCTTCCCCTTCCCCTTCCCCTTCATCCTCCTCGTCAAGCAGGTCGAGGTCGAGACCCATTTCCTCCAAGTCTATGGCCAGGTCGAGATGGTGGCGACGGAGCTGTCGTTTACAGAAGTCAAACCCTTCGCCAAAGTATTTCGAGGAGGCACTTTTGACAGCCTCGGAGAAATCTGATGAGGATTTGAATTCCTCAACAGCCAGCTTTCCTGCACGCTCCACTCTTCCCCTCAAATCTTCAACCAAAAGCCCTGCCATAGACAGACTGTGGGAAAAGGTGTCCCTTTTAGCTTTCAATTTGGCGAACTCGTCGCCGACCTGCTGTTCCCGAGCTCGGGCCTCTGCCAGTTGCTGCTCCAGATCGGCGGATAACTTCTGAAGGCGAGAAACTTCAGTATCCAAAGAGGCAGCTCGCCCCTGTTGAAGGCTTGCTTCCTCAATGGTTTCCTTGCTGTTCACCGCCAGGGAAGATCCGAACACAAGCGCCTGCTACAAACAAATCTAATCAGTTCAAAACGATCAAATTTAACAAGGATAAAATAAATAGAAGTTAGTATCAAAATAACACCTGGCCGAGAGCTTGGAAAAATTTTGAGGCAGTCTGGTCCAAAGAAAGCTGCCCCACCTTCTCTTGATCCGTAGGAGGGATTACCCCTCAAAGGATCTTCTCGGTCACCGAAGGGCTCCCCAAAATGGAGGCCCTCGGACCAAGTACTGTACTCAACGAGGGCGAGCTTTCCTCCCCAGGACCAGAAGAAGGGGCCACTGGATGGCGTGTTGGACTAGATTTCTTTTTTGGTTCAGGGATGGGGGCTTACCCCTTGCCTTTGGAGTCATCCCCGGATTTCACCTTGCTTGGCGAGGAGGGAGGTTCATCCGCTGGACGTTTCTCTCCAATAACCACCCCCTTTGCAGGAGGAGCAGACTTTTTGGATGAACTCTCACCGCGGGATCTCTCCACCCGCTCGCCGAGCTTCTTGAGGCTGATCCTCCTCGACATTGCTGCAAAAAAGAAAAAAGAAGATACATAACATACGTAAAAAATAATCAACAAAGGTAGTAAGAGTTTATACCATCCGATCTAAGCTCGAGGGATAGCTCAGAATCCGATCAGGATTCTGATGTCGAGACCGAGCTCGATCCCAACTTTGAGTAAAATTCTAAGATAGGGTCTCAGATCTTTCTCCCCGACCATCTTAATAAGGTCAAGTCGGGAATTTGAGGAGCAACCCTCCTCAGTTCCTTCCTAACAGTCCCTAGATATTCTATTGAGTCCTTTCGAGGCTGGCCATCTTGAAGTTCACCATGGGAAGAGTGGGACTCACCCGCTTCACCCGACGTCGATGGCAGTTGCGGATGATCGCCCTTTTCTCCTGATTCAGCAGGATCGGGCAAGCTAAACACTCGGCGAAAAGCCTTGATTTTAAAAATCATGGGGACTGCGTAGCGCCCACGTTCCGCCACCGACTTAGAAATTTGGACATAGAATTCCTGCTCGAACGACAGCAACGTAGGCAGCTCGTTGCAGCGTTTATCTGAAAAGAAACCCATGTTAATACCGATCTAGTTAATCAATAAATTAACGTTGGCAAAATAAAAATCGACCTGGAATTCCTCATGACCTCGGAATCCGCGGTACTCCTTCCCGAGATTCTTTATCAAAAAGCTCCCAATTGTCCTAGGAGGCAAAGAAGAACCTGCTTTTCCATCCCTTCACGTTGCTAGGGTACCCTTCGAGGATAGTTTTCTTGTACCTCACCTTGAAGTACAGCCACCCTTGGTCTGACTTAGGGTTATTAGTGAGGGAAAATTTTTTCCTAAACTCGGATAGGGTCATCACAAACTTATGAACTCGCCACAACGACACGACGCCGACGATACTGCGCCACGCATTGGGGATGAGCTGAGCAGGACAAATTTTATAGAAAAGCAAAATTGACCTGATAATTAAAGGAATAGGAAAACGGAAGCCCACGGGAAAGGCGGCCTCATAAAAAGCTACCTCTCCAGGGCGAGCAGAAAGAATGGTCTCGCCCTCCTCAGGAAGTCTGAGCTGTACACCCTGAGGGAATGAATAAGTCTCTCGCAATAAGCCGAGCTCCTCAAGGGTCATAGTGTTATGTTCTTTAATTATAGAGGGATGGACGTCACCTAAAGGGGCGACCTCGGCAACGGATGTATCTTCCATTGGCGACCTAGGTGATTGCCTAACCTCGTCAGTAATATACGACGAACCTTCTCCTAAATGGTCTGAGATCTACGAAGGCAAAGAATCCAAAGTTGGACTCACCGTAGACCTATGGGACATACAACTAAGTTAAGAGAGAACGAACGATTACTTACTGTGCTAAGAAATAATGGACGACCACAGGCAGAGGCAAGGAGACTTGAAGTCAGGAAGAACAACCGCGAGCAAGAACGAGGAGAGAGAAAGTGATGTTAGGCAGAAAAGGGTAAAAATGAAGGGGTAGGGTCCCTTATATATAAGGAAGAGTGACGGATGAGATTCATCCGCCTCAATGGTCTAGATTAATCAACCTTTTGAAATTCTTTTGGAAACTTGAGCCATAGCCATCAATCCCGCCAAAAGTAATCATGGCGCCGCCCTTTTTCTCCCAAAACTACTCTGTAGAATTTAATGCCTCATCCACATGTCAAATGGAGAGGAAGGGCGCATTTAATGCGCACCCACGCAGGCCAATGACTTTTTAATAATAATTACTCAAAGGTCCCGAATATCTCGGCACTTTTGAGTAGGGGGCTACTGATATGGAATAATCCGAATAAGTCCTGAATCATAAGATGATCCGAGCAAACAACGTCGCCCAACGCGTCCAAACTTGCCTTCCAGGTCGCCTCATATTGTTAATAAATTGAGCTCCATTTCATTTACATATTTCCTCTATATCGCCATAGGGCGAGATGATCTACCTCGCCCAAAGCAGAGACGTCTTCTCAAAGACCTCTGTCGAAAAGGACTCCATCTCCATTAGAGGTCTGCTATCACCACTCTTGTACCTGATTAAAGTCCATCTCCATAAAGAGTTCCACCTCTACAAGAGAACTATCTCCAATAGACTCCAACTCAACAATGACGCCTATAATCACGGATGGATCACCAGTTGGCAGCCTCCTGATTAATCTCCAGATTTGATTGGGATATCCTCTTATGCTTATCCTTCCGAGGAACTCGCCATGATACACTGACACGGCTCAGTACTCTCTCCTAAATAAAGGCCGCTCCCCCATAATAAAAAAGGTACGCTCAACACAGGCACCACACACACTTTCGTTGTCGTGCTCTCCATACTGCCTGAATTTATTTTCTGGTCGCCTTGGTCTGATTCTTACGCCGGAGGGGTTTTGAGCGGCCTCACCCCGGCCGATTACTTTTGCTCGTTGCTGTACAGGTCGCCCCAGTTCAGCCGAGGTCCAGCGCCGAGACCGAGGAGCAATTCTGACTGTTGATTGCTCTCCCAGATTTTTACCACAACAACGAGCAATATACTCCGATACCATTATAAAATTTATTATGATAATGATTTCATGCATGTTATTATCCAATCACTCTAAGTTTACTGACGATGTACTCTGCATCCATGAACAATGGTGTTTGTATCTATCCACGTGTGTGAGACATATTTTTGTTTAATGGAATAAAAAAAGGAAACGATGTTATTCGGTTTGCGTTAGTCTGGATATTTTAGAAACTATCTCGTTGATGTGTTACTTTTCAAGGAAGAGAAAATTAATTTATTCACATAATATTTATGCAAGAGTTGTTATATTGATTTGAATTCAATAACAACAATCTACACCTGAACTCATCCAAACCTAAAAACAAAGGAGGTAGTTAACTTGAACTTTTTTTTTTTAATTTATATTGTATATCGATTTTTTTACAAAATTGGATGAAATCAGATGTTTGCATTTTGAGCCTCCTTTCGTCTAAGTAGAAAAATTGAAAAAACATATAATTTTGATCAAACAATTAAAAACTTTCACCAAAAATAAAAAAAGTCAAAATTAAAACATGTAAAAAATATAAAATAAAAAGCCGAACCTAACTGGGCCAAAGCGGTCATGTTAAGAAAAAATAATTAAACATTGCAATATGAGTCACCAACGTTTGCTACCCTAATTGATTCTTTTTTTATAAGAGTTTTGTTAATAATCGTGCATAATTATACGTGGTCGGAGTTGCATTTTGTAGAGTTTAATACATGTGAGCAGTGGTGGAGCCCGTATAGGCCTAGGGGGTAGCTTCCCCCTTCAAGTTTGAATTTTTTTTTATCTATAATTTCAGATTTTTTTTTTCAATTCGTCCCCTCTTAAAAATTATAAATGCCCCTCTAAGAATTTTTTTTCAATAATCGTTCTTCCTGAATATTTTTTCTGGCTCCGCCACTGCGTGTGAGCATGCAGACTTGATTGCACATTCATTTATTTGAATGCCGATTTTTGTATAACTTTTTAATCATGAATAAGAAAGAAAGAAAAAAAAAGCAAGCTAAATTTCTTAAGTCTCTCAAGGAGTGGACTTCAAATAATTGACCCAATATTCTTCACATGGTTTGCGTTGGATTTTAGAATTGGACAAACGAACAACTATTTCCAAAATGGGTCCCACGGTGGAAAATAGGTCCTTGTAGGTGGAGACGCGGTGGCCGTTTTTCGTGGGATCCAGGGAAAAGATTTCACCCCTCTATCTAAGATGCAAGCGGAGACGCGGTGGCCGCTTTTCGTGGGATCCAGGGAAAAGATTTCACCCCTCTATCTAAGATGCAAGCGCTCTCTCCCTCTCCGGTCTCTAAGATGCACCGGTCTCTAAGATGCAAGCGCACTCTCCCTCTCCGGCCGCTTTAATGTTTTGCAAAAATTCTTATCTTGATTTGAAATCTATATTATGATACAATTGACGGTTGTCAAAGTGATCCATTCGAAATGACCTGTACATATTCAATCAGATAATAAAATTTTTAATACTCAATCCAAGTGTTAAAGAAATTTAAATAAATAATAATGACTTTGCAAATTGCAATTCTTTAATCACAAGGATATTAGTTTGGCACAAAGATGTACCACTTCTAAGTGATTATAGAATTAGAATAGGATAATTAGTTGAATATTCACAATTAAGATTAGAACCGAATACCCAAATGGAACGGGAATACTTAATTTTGAATATTTGTCAATTTGTCATATTGGTGAAAGGGAATTATGGCAATAGTTAATAGTATGCCATTAGATTAATCCCAAAAGTAGATAAAGGGTAATAATATTTATTATTGCTTTATTGACTTATTGTCAAATTGTTGATAACTCCAAGCATTAATGTAGTGGACCTAATTATGTATTGCAATGTTAGTTCTAATTGCCTTTAATTCACATGCTTCATCTATTCTGATTATGAACCAAATATATCAAATATATGGAGTATTATATTTAAGCGAATAATTATAGAAATCCTAACGGACAATGCTAAGAAATAGCCTAATAATGTGAAATAAAATATTTTGAACTACAAACATGTCCCTTGTAGGGACACTTGTGGTATGCATAGGATTTATGAGTATGTCATTGAAAAGTCAGACTTGGTTGCTTAATGAAAGAATCTTGGAGATGAATGTAAATGAGTTTTTTATTGTGCAATATAATTTGAACTCATTACATCTTCAGTATAGACCATATTAAATTAACTATAACATTATAAAAATTAAGTAGAATATTAATAGTTAATTGGTCATTATTATATATAGTTAGAAGAAGTAAAATTTAAGTAATCTGGATGTCATTCACTTCATGAAGTTGAAAAACAGGGAAGCCAAAAATGATAGTTTGGTTATGTGGCTATTATTCACCTATATAATAGGATGCAAGATTATTTACTCAAAAAAAAAAAAAATTATGTGTGAACATATCGATTATTTTAAATGTTGGTCATCATTTAAATTTGTTTCAAACATTTTATGTCCTTTTGTATGTCCTTTTGGTCCAAAAAAATCATTATCTGATTTTGGTTTTGGTGGATACATCTTTTAAGTTTGGAAATAAAAGTTTAATTTAGTTTAGAAAATCTATTTTATTTTATTGGTTACGATTCTCTTATTATAGTTTGTACAAATTAAAATTTGATAACCATAAAGTATTTTATCCTACATCATAACTTTAGTACCAAACGTAGCCTAATGAATGAATTCCTTCCAACTTGTGGCATAAAAAACTAAAAAAATATTTTTAGATAAAAAATTGAGAAATTAGTAAATTATGAGATTCTTTCGAATCCACTTTTTTTAATCTCAGTGTGGATTGTATTAAGGTAAAGTAAACCAAACAAATTAATGTAATGATTGAAATAATTAATGGGCTTATTGAAATTATCCTTACATACATAATTGGGCCTTGGAAAATCTATTTCATCACTTTGGTGGATGATTTTTTACATTATGTTTAATTTATCTGTTGCACGATAGATCTTAATCAGTGGACTCTCATAAGTTGTACAGTATTGAGGTAGAAGAGCAATGAGAAATAATGGTAAAAATCATCATAACAAATAAAAGTGGTGAATATTCTTAAAGATATTATGAATTAAGTCCATTTGCTAAACTCCTTAAAAAATATAACATAGGTGAATAGTATTTATGTCAAGAAGAAAATGACAAAACGATACATAAATGGATATAGTTATGAGTATGTTATATGAACTATAATACCCCTTTATATTGTGAATACATGCTTTTAAACTACTGATACATATTAAATTGGATTTCTAGTAAGACAGTTTTAAAGACTCTATTTGAAATGAAGAAAACCAAGTTTAAAATATATGCACATTTTAGGCTCTTCAAGGAATGTTAGCATTTATAATTCACATGAAAGAAAATTGAATTTTAGAATAATAAGTGGTCACTTTATTGGTTACCATGAAAAAATCCAATGGGTACAACTTTACCAGGAAAGAATCACAATACAAGAATGCAGAGACCAATAGTATCACATTTATTAAGAATGGTGAAATTAGTAGGAGGGATCGACCACATAATGTGAACAGTCAAGAAGTTTGAGTACCAGTCTCATTACCCATAACTTTGAAGGAAGATGTTGTTTTCATAATTGTTCTCAAGATGTCATGGAACAATTAATAATGGTAAAACACTACATAATGAGATTGACACCAATCAAGTCATTGTTGAACATTCACAAGAAATAGCATTAAGGAGGTCTCAAAAGAAAATGAGATCAGTTATTTCGAGTGATTTATCTATAACAATATTATTTTATTATTGAGACTAATAAGGATCTGGTTTTATTTTTTGAAAACCATCGAAAGTACTGATTTTGCTAAATAATTTCGTGCCATAAATTATGAGATGAAAACAATGGAACATAATGAATTTTAAGATTTTGTCGAATTACCTTAAGGATATAAGAAAGTTGATTCTAAATGGATCTTTTAGACCAAAAGCGACAATAGAGGCAGGTTAAAATGATATAACGATAGACTTGTTGCTAAATGTTTTACTCAGAAAGTAGGTATTGATTACGAAGAGACTCTTTTATATCCAAGAAGGACTCACTAAATTATTGGACATTGGTGGTTCATTGTATTTTGGAGTTGTACCAAATAAATGTTAAAATTATTTTTCTCAATGAGTTAACCTAAAGGTTTCTACATTAATGGTAGAAACACTTAGCTTCCAAACTCTTAATTAACTTATGGCTTTAAATGACCTCCCTTGATAGTAGAGTCTTAAGTTCAATGAAACTATTACTTCCTTTGGATTTAAGGAAAATACGATTATCGATGTGTATATTCAAAGGTTAGTGGGAGCAAATTTAAAATTTTAATTTTGTATGTTATTGCTATTTTTCTTGCCATTAATGATCATAGTTTATTGCACGAAACTAAAAAGTCTCTCCAAAAACAATGAAATAAGAAATACTGAGAGAGGCAATTTATATGATAAAAATATAAATAATCCAGAATGAATTACTTGGAATGTCATGGCTATCTTATAAGTATATATCAAAATAATTCTAGAGAGATGCGGAATGGAAAAATGTTCCTATGATGATAGTCCTATTCTGTAAAAAAGATAGTTCGATTTTATGTAATACCTACAGTATGAATGATAATATAATGAAATTAAAAGAATATCATATGCATTTGCAGTATGAAAGGTCTGATAATATTGAGGTGATTGGCTACTCAAATTTAGACTTTATTGTATGCTTGATAGTAGACGGTTCACTTTTTATTATTTGCTCCTATTATGAGGGAAAAGGGCTAAAGAAACTGTCATATCTTCATCCATTATAAAAGTTGAATTTGTGGCATGATTTGAAGCCATATTTCATGTATTGTGATGCAGAATTGTTATATTAGGACTTGAAATTGTCGACTTTATTACTAAGTTACTGAGAATTTATTGTAATTCTATAGTTGTTTTCTTCTCTAAGAACGACATATATTCTTATGGTGTTAAAGCACACAATATTCAAATACTTTACCGTAAAAAAAGTTCAGAAACAAAATGCGTTAATAAACTATATCAGCTTATGGCTTATAATTGCAGAGTTGTTAATGTTGAAATAAAGGTTATTTGATTTTGACGATTAAGCTAAGTTTAATGTGAGCTTTTGATGAAAATCGTATCAAGAAAGGAAAAATAAATTTATACTTGTTTAAGCTCAACATAGTCATAAACAAAGTTGTTTAACATGAAAAACACTTGTATAAATTGATTAAAAAGAATTAGAATTGCAAGATCTGATCTAAGTCAACTAGTCACAATTCTAAAGGAAACACAACAGTGGTCTTAAAGATAGATTAACTCTCAATCAAAGTGAGGTTTGAAACTCCTCACAAGTCAAAATTAGTATAATTGTACATACAAAAGAGATAGAAAAGGTAAATAAACTCGGGTCTCTCATGACACATGAGATTATATTAAAAAGCAATGAAAAAATTGATGAAAGTAAAAAAAAAGAAAAATTGCTTTCAAGACTTCATTGTCTCGAATAAATTAAGTAATGAATGATGAAGAAGAAAGTGATGGGGAAATGACATTGTTTACTAGGCAATTTAACAAAATATTCAAGAAGAGCCAATTTGCTCAAAGACAAGGTAGAAGGAATTTCGGTAAAGATGAAGAATTAAAGAAGGAGCCAATTATATGCTTAAAGTGCAAAAAGCCAGGACATATAAAAGTTGATTGTCCGAAGCTAAGAAAAGTTCAAAGAAAAAATTCAAAAAGCTTAAAAAAGTATTTACGGCTTGGGGAGAAAGCGACATTGATACACCCAATGATAAGTCAAGCGATCAAGAAGTGGCAAATCTATGTCTCGTGGCAAAAGAAGAGGAAATAAATGAGGTACGCTACAAAACTAACTCATTTGATGAATTAAAAAATATGAATGAAGAATCATTGAAAAGGGAAAATAAAAATTACATGCTATGAAAACAAGTTGCTTCACTCACTATTAAAGTTGATAATTCAAAAGAGCATGTCAATGAATTAAAAATTAAAAATGATGAGATTAATGTCAAAATCTTAGATTTGACTTGATGTCTTGAAAAATTCACCAAATAGAAAAAGAATTTGGATTTTCTACTTGAATCCCAAAGATATGTATATAAAGAAACAAAAATTATACAAAAATATCTTTATAAAAACATCTTACTCCATAACTCAAAAAATCTCATGTACATTTTGTAAAACTGAATATCATACCATATATTCATGTTATATAAAGAGATGTGGTAGGAAGGGATTAAAAATAAAGTGGGTCCCTAAGAAAATTACCACTAACATTCAAGGGCCCAAAAAGATTTGGATACCAAAGACCAATATTTAAACCTTATATGTAGGTATGCATAAATGCAACATCAAAGAAAGGAAGGTGGTACTTGGATAGCGGGTGCTCACAACACATGACCAGAGACAAATCTATGTTCACATCTCTATTTTTAAAGGATGGTGGATATGTAACTTTCGGAGATAATAGTAAAGGCAAGATCATCAGAGTAAGTAATGTTGGTAAGAAACCCTCTCCTATTATAGAAAATATTTTACTTGTTGATAAATTAAAATATTATTTACTTAGTATAAGTCAGTTATATGATAGGTAAAATAGAGTTATCTTTAATAATGCCATTTGCACTATAGAAGATATCAAAGATACCAAAATATTATTGCTTGGTCAAAGAGTTAAAAACGTATATATTTTTACAATTGATGATGCACCAACTAATGAAACTTGTCTTGCGGCTATGAAATGACAATGGTTTGTTATGGCATAGAAGACTCGGACATGCCTACATAAACCTTATCTCAAAACTTGTTAAAAGGACTTGGTAATTGGGCTACCAAAAATATCTTTTGAGAAAGATAGATTGTGTAGAGCATGTCAACAAGGGAAATAAACTATGATATCTTTTAAATCAAAGAATATTGTTTCCACTTCTAGGCCACTTCAACTTCTACAAATGAATTTAATAGATCCTTTAAGAACAATGAGTATTGTAGAAAAATTATACATTCTTATAGTTGTAGATGATTTTTCACGATTTACATGGGCAATGTTTTTAGCCCATAAAAATGAAGCGTTTCTCTCATCGTTTAAATATTATACCGATGATTTCAAAATGACAAAGAAATCACTATTTTAAATATTAGAACCGATCATGGTAGAGAACTTGAAAATGAGTCTTTTACTCAATATTGTGATGAATTAGGAATAGGGAATAATTTCTCGGCCTCTAGAATCCCTCAACAAAATGGAGTTGTTAAGAGAAAAAATAGAACCTTAGAAGAA
>BRYE01000011.1:3620000-3627500 GCA_030159115.1 Actinidia arguta var. hypoleuca | reverse complement strand
TTAAATCAGCCACTCCCATTTAGAATATATATAAAAAAAAACTCTTATTTTTCAGGTGAGTCTATTGATACCAAAACTTCTTTCTCTAGCCCTATTTTCAACAACCACATTTAAAATTTTTAAAAATATGGGTGATTCTATTTGGACCCATGGTATTTCTTTCCGGACACATTTTGTAATTTTGGTAAATTTTATTGATTTACCTTGTAGTTTTTAATAATTTCAATCATTTTCTTAAAGTTTGTGAAGTACATTGAATTTTATTTATTTTTAAAACTATTATCAAGATACTCTACTAGAGCTATTTTTTGATATAAATGACAAAATTATTCTTAAATTAACATATTTCAAAAAAAATTTAATATACCAATTAAAATGAATAAACATTATCTTTTTTTTTTTATCAAAATACCATTTACTTTTAAACCACTCAATTTTTATTTTTTATGAATAAGAATTTTTTTTAACTAAAATTTTTACTTTTTAAGTATTCTTAATCAAAGTTTACTTAAAAAATAAATCTTTGTTATCCAAATTCATTACAAAAATAAGAGTAATCTTAAGGAAAAAAAATATGAAAGCTAAAAAATAAGGGTAATATTGTCATTTTTATCAAAAAATTAGATCCAGATGGAATATAAAAAATATTTTCAAAAGTTAAAAAGTCAATGCAATTTTAAAAAATACAAGGGAGGTGACTGTATTTTTTTAAAACTTTAAGGAAGGTAAGTGAAATTTATCAAAATAAAAATATGGGTCTAGAGAGAAACTTTTTGGGTGCGAATAGAATCACCCCAAACCCACAATATACCTATTATAACCTTGAAGAGAAAAAGAAGAAATGTCAAAAAAAAGAAAAAAAAGATTGATTTTAATGGGGCTGAAAAGAACAAATTGAGGTCTAAATAGAATCACCCAATTTTTTAAGCCACGTTGTACCGAATTCTTATTTTCCCTCATTAGTTTAATGCTTTACTTCATTTTTTTCACAAGTAAATATCTTGAAATTGTGCCCTTTTTTTTTCGTCATTTTACCTTGTCATAATGAGTATGGGTCAAAAATTATTAAATAAGTTGCTTAATGGGTTGGAAAATATAAAAAAATTATCCAAACATGCCAAACTTATTTGTTGACTTATGCCCAGTTTGGCTTCGCTTTTTTTATATATATTTTTAAATACTTTAGTTTTTGTATTTTTTTCATCTTTAATAAAAAAATATCGTCGTTTAATTAAAATTTTATATATTTTTTAGTTTTTCTTGACAAGAGAAATTAAAATTTTAAAAATTTCCTTGTGAAAATTTATTTGAGAGGAAAGATAAATTTCCACCATAATTCTAGACACGTTTGCATGCGGAAGAGTCCATTGACTAAGTTGCATACTTGCCCCACTAAACTATAAAAAGAATCACTTAACCATGAAATCTCCAGCAAGAATTATAAATATTTATTTTTGAGCATTTTTGAGTTTCAACCCATTCTCTAAAAGCATCTTAATGTTTTACTTCATTTTTTCACAAGTAAATATCTTGAAATTATGCCCTTTTTGTCATTTTACCTTGTCATCATGAGCATGGGTCAAAAATATTTGAATAAGCTGCTTAATGGGTTGGATAATATAAAAAATTATCCCCAATACAACAAACTTATTTATTCACTTCTGCCCAGTTTGGCTTAGCTTTTTTTTTTTTAATATTTTTATATACTTTAGTTGTTGTTTTTTTGTCGTTAGAAAAAAATATCGCCGTTTAATTAAAATTTATATTTTTTTAGTTTTTCTTGACACGAGAAATTAAAATTTTAAAAATTTACTTGTGAAAATTTATTTGACAGGAAAGATAGATTTCCAGCATAATTCTAGACACGTTTGCATGTGAAAGAGTCCATAGAGATTTCTGTTGAAAACTTGAATGATAAATGAATGCAATTATCAGCTTCAAAACCCTTCATTAGCAGCTATTAGAACAACTATTTTTCTAATAATTATCCTCCATAAACTCCAATTATCCTTCATAAGTAGAGTTGCATGGCATAATTATTTCAGCATTTATTGGTGCTTATTGCAGAATTTCTGCAGTTTTTTTTTCTCTATCATTCTTCAAGTATTAGAAAAGACACACAATAGAAAAAAATTATGAGTTATCGTTCTTGAGAGAGAGGGAAACAGTCGCAGAATATGTTCGCCAAGGCTACTTCGGTAGTGATCCGACGTACACGGTTCAACTATTTTATCTTGAGAGAAACACGTCGACAAAAACCTAAAAAACCCTCGGTAGACGACGAATCTTTCTTAAGTAGACTGCGATTTTAGGACTTGCCTAAATTTATTTGTATTTTTTTCATTTAGTTTCTGCATTTCATATCTTTTATTTTATGTTTCTATAATTGTTCAAGCGGTTGAACAATTTCTTCAACCGATTGAAGCTTGAAATTTCAATTTATGTTATTTAATAAAATTATTCTACGGAATTCTGTTTGTTATCGAATAATTTTACCCTACAATTTTCACCATAATTCTAGACTCGTTTGCATGTGGAAGAGTCCATAGATTGAGTTGTACATTATGCCCCACTAAACTATAAAAAGAATCGCATAGATGAGCATCTCCAACCTAATGAGACTAATATTCAATATATTTTAAAAAAAATTAAAAGGTTATAATTTAGATGTTTGAGGAAACGTGTGAAAGTATTGAGTTTAAGTAGGTTTTTTGAATATAGAACTGGAAATAGAGTATTATGGTTAGAGTTTGTATGAATAGGAAATTAATGCTCTATAATCACTTTTTGAATAAAATATACTATTTTGATACTCTAAAATAGGAGTCTTGGATTGGAGATGCTCTTAAAACTATTTGACACTTGTCATTCGTGCGCAGTGTAACCACGATTGAGTTTGAGTGGCTATGACCTTAGGTAGTCGTGCTTGGCTTGCCTTTGTTCAAAACTAGTGGACCTTGAATTCCAAGTTCAACTGGTTGGGCTTCGTGTTTAACTGGTTGAACAAGGAAAATTGAGGCTTCCATTCTAGTTGAACCGGTAGAAGTTGCAACTTCAACTGGTTGAACAATGATGCTAAAGCTTCTGTTCATGGTGAATCGGTTGAACTTGCAAGTTCAACCAATTGAACAAAGTTGTTGAAGTCTCTGTTTTTGGTGAACCGGTCAAACTTTCTTGTCTTCTGATCATGTTCAACTGGTTTGAAAATTTTTCTCAACCAGTTGAGCAATGCATTAGAGTCCTCTACTTGTCGCCAATCGGTTGGAGGTTCTCCTCAACCAATTGAGCAATGATATCGAGTCTTCTACTTGTCGTCAGTCGGTTGGAAAATTTTTATCAACCAGTTGAGAGTCACAAAATATATCTTCTGTTTGACTTGAACTTGTTGGAGAATTTTCTCAACCAGTTGAGGATTGCAGAAAAGTATTCTACTTGACCTAAACCATTTGAAAAATTTTCTCAAACAGTTGGACGTTGTAAAAAAATAATTTTTTCATGAAATAAAATGTGATTATGTTTAGATTGTTACTCTATTCATGCTGGCGATATTCTTAAGATCTATACATTGATATGAGATTATTTTTTTCTGAAAAACATGTCGACAAAAGCCTTCGTGAGTGGAACCTCACTGCTTCTAGGTTCAACCAGCTGGGCTTTGTCTCCAACCGGTTGAACAAGGCAGTTCGAAGCTTTTGTTCCTGTTGAACAAGGCAGTTTGAGGCTTTTCTTCTTGTTGAATTGGTTGAACTTACAGGTTCAACCAATTGTGGATGGTGAACTGAGTCCTCTACTTGCCTTTTACCGATTGAAGGTTTTTCTCAACCAGTTGGGAATTACATCAGAAGCCTCTACTTGCCTTGGACCGGTTTGAGATTTCCTCAATCAGTTGGGAATTGCATTAGAGTCTTTTGCTTGCCATTGATCAGTTGAAGGTTTTCCAATCAGTTAGGAGTCACCTCTTGAATGTTTTTCTTGCCATGAACTGGTTAAAGGTTTTCCTCAATTGGTTGGTGGAATATAAATAGAGATCATGCATACTATTTAGGTTTGAATAGATCAATCCCCATTGAGGGTGATGCCCTTAGAACTGCCCCTAAGAACCCTGATAGGGGGCATGGCTCCCTAGAACCCCCACTAGGAGGCCCACCCCTCAGGATCCTCAAGGTATGCTAAGTATAATGGGTGTTAGACCATTTGTGGTGA
Source organism: Actinidia arguta var. hypoleuca (assembly GCA_030159115.1). Taxonomy (NCBI): domain Eukaryota; kingdom Viridiplantae; phylum Streptophyta; class Magnoliopsida; order Ericales; family Actinidiaceae; genus Actinidia; species Actinidia arguta. The sequence continues at coordinate 3,623,297 of BRYE01000011.1, read as the reverse complement.
TTATGTTTAGATTATTTATCTACTCATGATGTCAATATTGTGAAGATCTATGCATTTATACGTGGTTGATCTATTTTGAAAAATATGTCAACTAATGCAATTGAGATGAATACTCAGACTCAGAGTCAAATTCCAGTTTCAGGGAAAACTACTGCTCTTTCACCTATTGTTCCCTTGATGCCAATGTCTCATGTCGACAAATCAGGAAAATTTTATGGAGGTGGTGATTTTGACATATGGCAGCAGAAGATGATGTTTTGTCATGCTCTGAAACCCGGTCTATGCGAATTGAAGGCACGTGACTGGACGGTTGCCTAGCTACCTGAGGCCGACTTACATTAAACTAGTTGATCACCTATGCATAATTATTTGTAATGATGCATAACAGCAAAATATCATAATAAATGTAAAATAGAAAGTGTTTGTTGCATACAGAGCTATGCCTAAGTTTTGCTTTCTTTTATACATATACATATGCATAACACAACCAACTTTAACTTACATAATAAGGCCAACTTGAGACTACAAAATATAGATTCTAGCTCATTAATAAAACTATATAAGGCCCTTGGGCCACAAAACAAAGTCTTCGCTTCTATCACTCTCCTTTAAGAGCTCTTCGAATTGGCTTCCTAAAAATTTATTTTTTAAAATATAAGCTATACGCTTAGTGAATAACAATAATGCATGAACGTGAAATACCATGGATTAGCATAAGTGCATCATAATCATAACATAGATATCGCATGATATCGCATTTGAAACATAGTCTTTAATCGTGTAAATATAAACTTTAAGCATTTGAAACATAGTTTTTAAAACATCATATCATAGCTTTGAACCATAAAACATAGCATAGCCTTTTTCTTAAACTTGAAACTTTCATAACTGTAAACATGGCATAGCTTCTTAAAGCTTGAAATCTTTCATAACTATAAATTTGTAATCATAAAAGGTGCAACCACTCGGCATAATCATAGTAACCTCTCGGTCATGCAACATAGTAACCATATAGGTCATGCAAGGGCTCTTTAGGTCAGGGACGTCTCCCACATAGATAGTTTATTTTCGATCCCCTATCATAGGACTAGATAGTTTATTTCACGTCCTCAATCGTTGGACTATTGGGCTAGATTAAGGTCTTGCCACGAGAAGACCTCGAGTTGGCGCTATACATTGAAAATCATTTACTTGCTATGCATTGAAAATGCTTTACTTCTCATATGAAAACATCCATCCATGGTTTTCATTTCATAATACACTAAAATTGGCATGCATTTAGAAGACATGACATTCATAACAAAACATATTCATTTATGCATTGAATATATAGAAAACATTGCATACAACTTAGTTCATATCGAAAGCATTTTGAAAGTACATAAAATTTTGTTCATCGCAGCATGTTACTCACCTCAATCCCCTTGAATAGGTGCTAGGAAATGTGTTCCTACATGTAAGACACATAAGATACGAAAGTGTCAATACTATGCTCAATAATACAAGAGTAAAATAATCAAACTAATACGGAACTCTCGACTTGACTTAAGATACTCTCGCTCTAGGTCAATACCTCATGGAAATGGACCTAAAGTCTCCATATAGGTAGATCAAGGGGTTAAATATACTTCTGACAATATTTATATGTCTTAAAGGAAAAAGGCCAAGTAGTCAAAAATCTACGCTGGCGTTCAAACGCTGAAATATGGCATTCGAACGCTGGGTCATTACCGTTTGAATGCCAATTAGGCCATTCGAATGCTAGGATACACAGCAACAGGAATGGCCATCAAAATCACTAAAATTTCTCCAAATACAACCAAATTTTCCCTCTTCGATAGATGTAAAATTTGACTCACTAGGATGAACATAATTCAAAATCAAGGAGAAAGGCCCATTAAATCAAAATGGAACTAAGATTGAAATGTTAAAACCCTAATATTTTATAATTTAGGAGTTTTCAAACCCACACTCAAATTTTGTTGGCCCAATAGGCAACCCAAGAGGGGGGTGAATTGAGTTTTTTAAAATTAATTAGCAATTAGGATTAATTAAAAGTTAATCTAATCACTACAATAATAAATCAACTTGTGTGCAATTTAATAAATGCAAATATCAAGTAAAATTAAGAATAAAAGAGAGCACACCAAGATTTATCGAGGTTCAACCACAACGTGTGGTCTACGTCCTCCCTAGACCTTCACAAGATCTTCTTCCACTATTTACAATCAATAATTACAATATGAAACTAATTTCCAAAGTGTTCAGCTCACTTTTACACAAGAACTTATCCCTAAGTTCTTTCAAGAGGTTTTGTTCAAGACCCTCTCAATCTTCCAAGTATTTTTGTCCAAGTTACACTCAAACTTACAAGAATAGAAATAGTTGAAGGTTTTACAAGTGAAAGCAAACTCTTTCAGTAGAGTAGATAGGAGTGGAATCATACAATAAATGCCAACTCTTATATACAAAAAGAATTTTCAAGGAATGTTAACTTAGAATTTCTTTGGATGATCAATCAATCTTTTAAGGTGGTCTCTTGTTGTGTTTAAATACCCTTGGAGCCTTGTATATACTGACTTGAAGAAGATTAAACTGTTAGTGGTAGTTGTGATGTATTAAATGCTGGTTCAAAGCATCCTACGTTTAAAAATTAAGCCGTTAGGTGTCGACACTTTCTGGGTTTCATGTGTTGACATTTTGCTATGTCTGAACTTTCTGATCATATTTGTAGACACTTCACTAAATGTGTGTTGACACGTCAAACTTTCTTCCTTTAGTTAAAACACATTGCCTCCTCTTCTTCCTCTTCCCACTCTTCTTTTCCCTTTCTCAGCAGATTCACTTCCGTCTTCATCTCTCGTATTTTCTTTTCAACAAATAATAGTCAAGTGACCGCATTATCTATCTTCTTATCTAAAAGGAGCAAACTCGTTGTGTTGTTGTTGAACTTTTCATTCAATTCTTGTAACAATTTTAATACTTGTGCCATAAAACCACTTAAACCTCCTTTGCTTTCCTCAAGTACAGGACCCAAAGATTTTCTTGTACTACCATTCCCAAATGGAGCCTTTTCCTTTGATGCACTCTCCTCCTCCTTTTTCTTTATGGGTTTTAGGGTCCATTTGTTATCCTTCAATTCATACCCCATCTGCTTCAAAGTCTTCTCATTGTACTCATCGTCACTAATGGCCTTAGGGACCTGCTTTATCTCATCACTCAAATCGGCCTTAAAATACTTGAAAACTTTCGTCAAAAACATTCCGCAGGGCAAACTAATCTTGGTAATTGTGACCT
>BRYE01000011.1:3605000-3607500 GCA_030159115.1 Actinidia arguta var. hypoleuca | reverse complement strand
GCATAGTTATCAGAATTGGACCAGACATTGAACCGGTCAAAGCACCGGTACTGGTTCAACCATGGTTCAATCGGTCTTATAATTAATAAATAATAAAAATAAAAAAATAAATTTACCTCTCCAACTACTATGTAGGTGTTTGAAACTTGATTATGAAAAACATATTTAAAAGTATCAAAATATTACATGAAATATTACTATTTTTACATTTCGAAAAAAAATGATATCCACGTGGAGACAAAGTTTAACCTTTTTTCCACAAAAGGCAAACAAGATGAACTATTTATTATTGATGATAATAACAGAGCAAATCTTCAGAAATCTTATCTGCCACAAACAGTTTTCACCACTTTGATTCAACCCTCGCACGAGTTCTTTAAAATAGGAAACTAAATAATAAACCAAAAAATTAAAATACATACAGTAAAAATATCTCAATTAAAATCTACTGACAATAAAATATGAAAAAAAGGTAAGGGTAGAATTTAATAAAAAATTTGTAACTCATTATATATTGAATAAATTGCAATAATTAAGGTGAATTATGTAAAAAAATTAAAAATAGTGAATATGAGAAAATTATAGTTTCCAAGTGCTCTAAAAATAATTGGCCAAATGGGTTTAAATTATATACCCATCGTGAGCAGTAATAATAGTAAAAATTAATCATAGTAAAACAATATTTATATTCTTAATTTTATTTTTAGAAATTTTGTATAATTCAACAAAAAATTAGTACGTAATAATAGTAAAAAAAAAAAGTGATTCATGAAATTTTGGATCCAAATTTGTTTGGCATCATTCATTGAAAATTCCTAAAAAGTCATGAGACTCCCATCCTAATTTCAATTCAAAGTCCATTTTTCTGGACCAAATTGCAAGAATTAAAAATTTGATCTATTAAAAAAAATATTGATCAGTTAAAAAAACGTCCAGGTTTTTGGTTAAAAAAACGTCCGATTTGATAAAATATTAGTTGGTTCAACCTGATTCGCTTGCATTTCTAATAAAATATATTTACTGAACCAATTAAATATCCGATTCCAGCTGAACCGATTGCACCGTCTATGACAAATCAACTCTCGTTATGGAGGCCATTAAGAAACAAACAGAGGAGACTAATCGTGCCAAAATCTGCATGTTTGATACTGTGGGCCCAATGTATTTTTTAATGGATGTATCTGTCTATTACTTAAGGTTCCATTCATAATCTTAAGCAGACAATATGATATTTTCCTTTTTAGAGTACAAGAAAATATGATCATTGAGTTGCAAAATGGTGCCTTTGAAGAGAATCTAATATTCTAATAAATACTAAGCCAAAATCTATAATAACACCGTATGTATCATAAAACTATTATAATTTATTATAATAAATATTATGATCGATCTAGTGAATATTATAAAGGTGTATATGTGTATTAAAAATAGTGTTATATGCATTATTATGATAAATATTATAATATTTTGTGATAAGGAAAAATTATGATTTTTTATTTTTACAATTATCATACCCTAAACATACCATATGTAATATTTTTTAAAGTATGTACGGTAACAACTCCCAAGTGCTACTATACAAAATCAAGATCTTTGATCCCCCGCCACCATCGGTCATAACCATCACCTATTATATACACCATGTTAATCCGTTTCATATTACATATTGTCTTCTGTTTTTTTTCCCTCACATTCGTGTCTTTCATATGATCTCCATGGTGTCTAGTTAGGTCATTCCCTTGGTCAAGAAAAATTAAAATTAAAATCTCTATTATAGAACTTAATCAACTTATGTATTCATTAGTTATACAGTAATCATATTTTGATACCATTTAACGTGATTATTTTAGATGGCCCAATAAGGAGAGAAACTACATAAGCATTGGAAAAAGTTTGGCTCAAAAGAAATCCTTTGTATATTATGTGCAGAAAGTGAAGTAAATATTTCTCCTATTAGGGAAAGACGTAAGATTTTAACTTTGTGGAGACAAATATACATATAAAATATAAAATTTATAACCTACGTAAAAAATATAAAATTAATCAGTTTTAGGGGATGAATGTCTAATTATTAATAACTAATACTTCAAAAAGGGGTATAAATGTCCATAAATGTCCTTTCAAAGCCAGCTTTTATCTTTCTTTGTTTATTTTTTTTTTGTTGTTGTTGATTGGCGTATCCTTGGTCTCTTCTAATGAGAAAATGATTTAGTCTTCCAAGCATTGTCCCAACATGTAGGATGTAAAAAAAAAAATAGCCTAAACAATAGGGCATTAAGGTTTGCTTAGGGTCATCTAAACTTGACTCTTTGTATATGTTGGCCCAAAATTACATATATGTATATACACTACAGTATAAAATTTTATATTTTTTCGGTTATTCTTAGTGAGAGAAATCAAAAAATATAAATTTATTTTTTAATTTTTTGAAAAAAATTATATAAAAATAAAAATTAGCTTATTTGTACCATAAAAATATTTTTTTATTTTTAATAAATTA
>BRYE01000011.1:3590000-3592500 GCA_030159115.1 Actinidia arguta var. hypoleuca | reverse complement strand
TACTAGTATTTCATCACGCACTGAACTATTTAAATACTTAGACACAGACTTTAGTGACTTTCTATGGAGAGTGAGAAAGAAACTCTAAATATTTTGACATGGTGGAGAGACCACACAAGAATTTTTTTGATACTCTCCATCATGGTACGCGATCTACTGACCCCTCCGATATCAACTATGGCATCAGAGGCAGCTTTTAGTACAGGTAATCGGTAAATGGAGGAGAGGAGAAACTTGTTGAGCCAGGAGATACTGGAGTGTCAAATTTGTCTTAAAGATTGGAATGATACAAAGTATCGAATTCAACATGAGGTTACATAAGAGAGTTACATTCTAGAACCTTTCAAGACCATGGATCTATTAGACGATGATGAGAACCAAGGCAGATATTAGTCGGAATTTATTTTTTTGTTGTAACATTGTACTTTGTATTGAAAGAATGAGTAATACAAATAAATTATGGTTAAGTGGGTGTCAACCTAGTTGGGATATGCATTTAACTATAGTGATACAATCTTAACTTTCAAATTTGTTTTAGTTGTTTGTTTGTTTCAATTTTCCAATCAATGAATTTGACATTATTTTTCAATTAATGAAATCAACCTCTTTCTATTTGTTTAGTCAATTTCTAATTTATTGTTCAATAGAAATACATTGTTGTTATAAATTACTAAAATATAATTTGCAAATATTAATATTTTTTAAACAATAAATTATAATAAAATAAACTACAATAACAAATATTACATATAACATTAAAAGAAAATGAACAAGTGTAAAAAATATAGCATTATAAATTTGTCGCCAAAAATTAAAAAAAAAAGGTCAAAAAAAAAATATTTTTGGTGAAATCGAGCCTGTCCGGGATGAGCCTGTTCGGGCTGGGCACAGTCTGGACCGCCACTGAAGCGGGTTGGGCTCAGTCCGAACCGAGCTCGCCCAAGCACATGACCAAACTAGGTTGGGCCAGCTTAGACCGGCCCATTTTGCAACTTTAGTTCTGAGGCATGGTAAAATGTCTAGATAGCCAATCAATGATTTGGCCGGCCCATTAGGAGCATTCTCCACAAAATCGAACTAACCACCTATGGTCCAAGGTTATGGTGAGGGCTCCATATAGTTCCTCACCTTGGAGAGCTTGTTTGATGAGATATCTCTAAGTGTTGGTGAGGGTTGCATAGAGTCTCTCGTCTTGAAGGTTGGTTGAGCAGAGAGTCTCAAGGTGACTCTCAAATCATATGATGTGAACTCCCAATTAGGCTAGGCTTACAATCCCATTACTTGCTTAGAGGTAGTGAAGAATCGAGGGTCTGTTCACAGGGAGACTCCATGAGCCCAAAAGAGGTTGAAGATAGAAGCCTTGGCTCCTAAGGAAGAGCTTGCACTCCTGGAGGAGAAATGCTCAGGGAAGAGAACCCTCCTCCGAGTTCTATATACCCACAGAAATATAACTTTTTGACCTAGGCTTTAAAATGTTTTTATTGCCTTAAAGTTCCCAAAGTCTAGATGCCTTTCTACGAAGGAAATTCACATAAATCTGGAAAAAGAATTCCTTTACGTGGGAAATAATAACATTATGCCAAAATAATCTCTTGGCAGTATGCTTATCTCCTTAACATTGCCAAAGTTAAAAGATTGAAGAGATAGGCCGTCAGCCTTGAAATTGCGATTAAGGGAAATCCTAACTCACTTTCAAGCCCAGCTCACTTTTAAGGTCAACTCCAAGTATCACGCACTAAGGGGTCAACCCATTTTGGTATATGATTTGATACTTTTGCTGCATTTTACCCAATTGGATTAAAGAAAATAAATACTTCAAAGCCTCATCTTTGAAACTAGAAAGCAAGCATGCAGTCTAAGTCTTGAAGTGGGGCCTTATTTGTGGACACTAAAATTTTAAGAGTATTGATCACCATTTGATCGGTCAAAGATTAATACTTTCTTCTGATTATAAAAGTCATAGAGGATCTGATGCAGCGACCACAAACAAGAAACCGAAAACCAAACCCTAACCGTTGATTCCGAAGAATACCGGTTCGGATTTCTTCCCTAAACCTGTTGATTCAAAGTAATACCAGGCAAAGAGGCATCAAACGCTCGTTGATTCGCGAGAATACCGAACGATTGGAAAACGGCGCAAAGTTGCACACAAATATTATTAATCTCCAAAAAACTACTGAAAATAATACGAATAAGAGTATAAATAAGTCATCCAAAACCCTAAGGCCCGGTACAAACCGGTTAAAAGAAATACTTAACGAAACCCTAAAATAATAAGCCCAAAAACAGGCCCAAAACACTAAACGGGCCAAAACTCGTACTTAGAGGCGTTTTTTCACGTTTTCCTGGGCTGGAAAATGATTACATAATTTTTTAGAGTCTTCGTCTCGTCGAGAGCTTTCCGGCGATATATTATAATAGAAAAACGGAGTTACGCAGCAAAAGTTACAGCCAATTAAAGTTTACCGACCACGCGAGTATAACGACGGCCTCGGGTCTC
>BRYE01000011.1:3582500-3585000 GCA_030159115.1 Actinidia arguta var. hypoleuca | reverse complement strand
CAAATTTTATCTTTTTCAATTTTAATATAATTACTTTTAAGTTTAAATTAAATTCATCTTTTTGGATTATTGTTACAAAATGTATGGAGACTCCATATTAGGGGGGATTCGCTTGCGCGCCACAATTCTTAGGATTGGCTTTATGTACGTTGTACACAAATCCTAAACCCATATTTTTGGGGGGTAATTTTCATTTCATACACTTTAATTTTCACTCGGATTTCACTTGCGTTTTTCATATTTCAATTTGAATATATTTAATCATGAAATTTTAAAACAGTTGCAATGTAAACCCTCCGTCCATGTCTGTTAAAATATGTGGATGAAAATAGCAATGTACATATATGACATATACAAATAGCAAATTTAAATTTTTAGATTACTTTTGGAATACAAATGTTTTTTTTTCTTTTGTATTCCAAACGCACGGTACATATTGCATATTTTAACGGACATGGACGGAGGGTTTACATTGCAACTGTTTTAAAATTTCATGATGAAAATAGCAATGTACATATATGACATATACAAATAGCAAATTTAAATTTTTAGATTACTTTTGGAATACAAATGTTTTTTTTTTCGTTTGTATTCCAAACGCACGGTACATATTGCAACTGTTTGTAAAGTTTAATATATTCAAGTTAAAACGTGAGGAACAAAAGTAAAATCTGAATAAAAATTTGAGGATGTAAAATAAAAATTACTCTAATCTTTTTTTTATGTATATGGGATTTTATTAAGAAAAAATTATCAAGAAAAATAAAATAATTCTGAAGCAAACATGTAGGTATGTTCTCGACATAGTTTCTAATACCCTTTGAAAACACATTTCGATGTTTTACTCAAAAATAATTTCTTTTCAAGAAAATTCTTCGAAAACTATCAACCAAGGAAAAATGTAAGTCGCACTAAAACAAATTTGGTTTATAAATTTCACTTTAGTAATGAAAAATGCTATATAAACTAATAAATTTGACTAGCTTTTTCGATTAACTATGTGATATGTAACAATGAATGAGTTTTTATATCTAAAATAAGATTTGCTTAAGTCATATGACGTCATGTCACTGAGTAAAAATAATAGTTTGTAAAAAATATTTGTTTGTATATCATTAGTGCTCTCGAATCTCGGTAAATGGGATTGAAAAGCTTGTTGTGTGTCCACAAAGGCCATTTCTACAACGGACTCTATTTTACAGATCGCATCGCGTATTCACAATTCTCCCTTCCTATTATCTGGCTTGGGATCTCCTGCCCCTATTCCCTGTCCAAGTGCTTAAAATTCGTCACATGTCCCCCACTAAAAGAAGTTTAAAGACTCGACCACACCAAATAAATTCTCTGTCATCCCTAAAATTTCCAAGATCCCCAGGTTCAATCCGCCTCTCTCCCTCTCCTCCGTATTCTGTAATATCTCACATTCGTTAAATATATACATATACATATATGTATATATACACACATACACAATTTAGTACATAATGTAGGAACGCAGTGATCTATGCATATATTTATATGAAGGTTTCGTATAAATTTCTTCTTATTCTAGGCTGAATTGTGATTAGAGGCTCAAGCCTTTAGACCTTTTGCCCGAAGTGACCCGGCAATTTGTAGTGTAAGGTGACAAAATAAGTTTGGGCCGTACTGACTGAATCATGGTTCGTCGGTTGTACTTACTTAATTTGTGACTTATCGTTGGGCTGAACTGGCGGAATCCATAAGGACAATCCATATGGATTGGGCCTAAGGGGGATGTCCGTGTGCGGGGCTCAGGAAGTGCGAAGTTGAAGCGGTCGGCAAGAAAAGGCAGATTCCGCGAGTCCTCTCCAGCTAGAGAAGATCTACTACTTAGTTGGGAAATGAGGAATACGAATATCATACTGGTAGAGGTGGATAGGGAGTGGGGAGTAAGGAAGTCGAGTTCAATTACAACGGGCCCTCTCCAAAATATTGAGTATAGGTGGATAGGGAGAGAGAAAGTCGAGTTCGAATATGACGAGTCCTCTCCAACCAGGGAAGATCTAATTCTTAATTGAGATAATGAAAAACGCGAAAATCATACTAGTAGAAGTGGATAGAAAGTGAGAAAGTCGAGTTCGACTAGGACTCCATGAATTAGTGTATAAATAAGAGGGTTCACAGATCATTTGGTATTGAATCAAACCCTAACTCTTTAGCAGCACTGAGGTTAATATTCAATGACATTTACCATCTCTCATGTTAAATAATCTATCTATTATTTTCGCTCTCATTGGTAGCATCTCTAGTAGTGTGCTCGATCGAATCTGGAGAATGAGAATTCTGTATTTGTTCCGTAGGCATGGTTCTATCGGTGTCATTTTTCATAAACCACAACCATCTGAAGTAAATTTCCCATCTCAAGAAATTATCTTGTGCGATAACCATTTACTTTAATTTTGTACAACTATGGGGACAGCATATGTTGTCAGAGGATCTTGAGCCCTATCATCTAGTACGTCTACAGTCTACCTAAAGA
>BRYE01000011.1:3540000-3552500 GCA_030159115.1 Actinidia arguta var. hypoleuca | reverse complement strand
AAGCCTTTTATTTTAAAGATACTTTATATTTTTAGTTTTAGGTAGTTTCATATTCAATATTGATCTTGTCTGATGAATATCGACCAGTAAGTTCTATTCTTACTCCATTTCTAATCTAGAAGGATGGAGATGGAGTGTCAAGGTTTGAACCCCGGAAAGGATTCAATATTGATCTTTGTTTGATGAATATCATCAAGTAAGTTTTATTCCTACTCTATTTCTAATCTAGAAGGTTGGATATGGAGTGTTAAGGTTTGAACCTGAAAAGGTAGGTGGAGTATTGAATGCTTTACCACTTGAACTACCACTTGCACTTTCAAAAATATACATTTAATCAAGAAAGATGTGTATAGAACATGCTATGACATTTTAAACATTTGATATATAAAAAAATTAAAAAAAAAATTACAAAACTTTGGCCAAAAATATTTATTTATTTTACTTTTTTGTAGTTAATATATATTTTTGTTGACAGATATCAACAAGTAAATTCCTAAACTTTAAATTTTGTAGAAAACAAATATGTACATAAAAAATTATATGATAAAAACAAAAAGACACACAAAAGTCATATCCTCATTTGTTTGTGCCTTGTGGATTACCATGCTTTTTTGTGTAGTGATTTGGGCACTCCTTGAGAAAGTGTCTTTATCAATTTTCCCCATCATTTTATTGCCTCATTAGATTCCTTTGAATGGCATTGTAAACTCATGGTTCAAAAGGACTTATTTGGTTAAGTATTCTATAGGGAAGATGTAATTAGAAATAATTTCTTGAAATGTAACCTTATCGTAATTTTTCTTTAAAAAAACTGTCTTGGTTATCTTATTCTGGATTATATTAGTACTAATAATTGTCCGTGCCCTGCGGACATTATGTGAAAAAAAACTCTTAAACGTACTCATTAAAGTTTTTTACATATAAGATATAAACATCAGATAAAATATATATTGCATTTATATACAAAGAGATACAATACTACAAAATAGAAAATAAATTAGAAAGTATAATAATTTTTAAAAAAATATTACTAGCTTAGGAGAAATAAGGAGAAAAAATATGTGTTTTAATTTTTTTGATGTGGGTCTCATTAAAAAAATGATCTAGTAGGTAAAATATATGCCCAATTTTAGAGATTTTTTGTCTATGTGAGTCCCATACCTTTGAGAAAAAATACGTGATAATTTCAAAGGAGAAAAATAATTTTCAGCAAAATCTCAGCCATTGAATTTACTCAAATAGATTTTAATTGTAGATAGTAGAACATAATTTTTAAATTCAAAATGAGTTGTGATTTATATTAAAGATATAAATTAATATAAGGTTGTAGGTAATATGAATATCTCGGCTACCGCATTAGGGCGTGTGTGGGTCACCGCCACCTTGGTGATACCTTGTCACAATTTATTGCCTGTAGTTACCATTGTAGATCTTAGACAGAGGGTAAGGAGGAAGCCCCTCGTTTCAAGGAAAAAAAATATATATTTTGATAACTTGGTGTCGGCTCAAAAATTGATTAATTCAAAAAATTAATTTTAATGTTCATTAGTGGGGTGTCCCAATTAAAGCTCCATAGGACGGCTCAAGTCAAGAATTGATAGAACCTATAAGGTTTATAAACTAAGATATCAAAAAGGAGCAGACCTTTAAGTCCCAGATCTAGACTACCAGTCATAGTTATCAAAATCGGATCAGATATTGAACCAGTCAAAACACCAGTTCAACGGTTCACTGGTTCAACTATGGTTCAACTATTCTTAAAATTAATAAATAATAAAAATATATTTAATTAAAATTTTAAATTTTTAATTACTCAATATGTTTAGTTTCATACCTTAAAATTAACAACATGCATGAAACAACTTTACAAGTGATACTAAAATATAAGAATTTTTTTATAAATACTAAATGAACTAAAAACCGATCCAATTCTGATAACTATTATTCCATCATGGAGTGTCCCAAAATGTACAACCACATAAAAAAAATGTATCTTTTTTTTTTTATCTATTTTTTATATAATTTGTAAGTAATATTTCAACCAAGTAAAAGTTAAATGCAAAGATTAAAGGGATAAATTAAAAAGTTAACAAAAGTTAAAAGCAATTATTGCAATTTCTTAAAAAAAATAATTAAATTAAAAAGTTAATAATTAAATACAATTATTATGTTCTCTGAAAAAATTATTTAAATTAAAAAATTAACAAAAATTATCAAATTATTTTTTTTTCAGTTTTAGAGATGAAAAGATGTCAGTTTCGCATTTGCATTTAGAAGCTCCCCTCACCCTCAAGAACCTTCCTAGCAGTTTCCTCCTCCCTTTTCATTTTTTTCTTCTATGAAACCAAGACAACGTCTCTCTCTCTCATAAACGATCAAGCCGGTTGCCGGAATAGACGTCATCGTTTCTATACTCACTCGGTGACCTCCTACCTCGGCTCCTCTTTGGTAAGGTTTCGTTCTTTTGAAAAAAAATTCTTAAAAATGTTGTCCTCTGTTATTGAGTTTTTCCACAGCTCTCATGCCCCCCTTTCGTCTTACTTCACGCGTTGCATGATTCAAACTCATTCCTTCTCTATTCCCGTCTAATTGAGTTGAATTTTCTCGATAGCTTCGTGTGTTTTCTGTTAAAAAACGTTCAGAATTCAAATGGTAAAATGCCACTCGGTTTTTTTGGTTTTTTCCTGTAAAATATCGTCCGGTTCGATAGAAATACCGTCCGGTCTTTCCGCTTCAATTCGGTTTGCTTGCATTTTTGATAAAATATATTTATCAGACCAATTAAGTATCCAATTCCTAGTTGAACCGTCCGGTTCAGTCCGGTTCTGATAACTATGTTATAGTCAACTCTTGGGATTATAACTTTTTATACATATCTATACTATATGCTAAGAAAATATAATATAGTGCCATGTAGCATAAAATTAAAATTTCTCTCTACTACGTGGCATTCTCTTATGAATCCATTGCCTTTCATTTTTTAATCCCACATGGATGGAAAGCAAAAATTTCATCTCTATAACCTCCTATTTAATGCCTCTCAGTTCACATTTTTGTTTAAATTGTAAGCAAAGTATATGTCATGTATTGAAGTCATTTTTTTTTGCAAACTGTCCGATATATGAGAACCGCTATCGATTTTTCTGATTTAATGATTAAATCATGTTTTTTTTTACTTATTTTACTTAAATACTCTGGCCATTTTAGAAAACAATTTAAGACTCAAACCAACCCAAAATAAAGACTGGTTCATGATCTGGCCAATTCAACCGTCCGATTTGGTCTTTAAAACATTGAATAACAATGTTTTGAAAATCAGACTGATAAGCAAACTGAAAAAAGGACCGTGTGCATTGGTCACCTATTCAACTATCGGTTTAGTTTGGGTCAAATCTGAATCGAACCATCATATCATAATTGCATAAAATATTGTTAAATATATAACAAAGTGTAGCATTGCAATTACAGAAAAATCTAAAAAGCTAATTTTCTTATATATTTCTTGAATTGTTTTTTACGTTTTATATAAAAACAAATATCATAAAACTCAAATTCATAATCGGCTAATACAAAATTTATTTTATAAGCGAAACTAAATCATCTGTCTAGCTACTTCTTAGTAAAGTGCATTACTCTAAACTATTTAAAAAAATTGAGAAAAAAAATAATAAGATAACGATATTTATAGCAATAAAATATTTTCTTAATATATTTAATTTATAGAAGGGTAAAAGTATATATGTGTTTAATAATGATTCATTAAAGAGAGAGAGAGGGAGAGGGCCATGCGTAAAATGACTGGTTTTAAATAGTTAGTTGGCTAATGGTAATTCAATTTTTTACGATGAAATTAAATATTTTTTACTATCCAGTTCAATTGACATGTCACGGCCCGAATAAAACACAATTTGGCCACGTAAACATGCATATCATATCAAGAAAAGTCAACAGAATATAATAACTTATGACTATATATCGTCATAGCATCAGAGTACAACCAAACCCTCCCGTGGGACCATACTCTTCATGAGTTATCAAATACAAGATATGGATGATAATCCATTTACAATACCCACATCAGGCCAAAAAAATATTATAATTTTTCAAAATACATTAACATGTTTTCTAACACAAAAGAAAAATAAATGGCAATCTACATGCCTCAAGATTCAGGATAGATCTCGGTACCTAAAATTTATTTTATAGTAAAAATGAGTTACCTTGAAAAAATTTAACAATGGACTTGATATCTCAAGCCAAAACCATGATACATAACTATATAATGAAAATATGATGCAATAAAAGTATGCTTTCATTCATATTAAAATATATTTTTGATTCCAATCCGTGATTTCACAAATCAACAAGTCATCAAATTTCTGGTTTTTCTCAAAAAGCAATTTTCATTCCGAATGACACATTTCCGATTCATGATTTCTCAAATTAATAATTTCACAAGTTTTTCGGCTTTTCTCAAAAAACATTAATCGTTTTGAATGACACACTTAGGCTAGTACTTGACTGACTTCATCATGCATTAGGCATATGAGACAATATCTGTGAGATCTTATATCCTTAATCTCGCAATTAGTTAGTTTCATGCATATATATAAGGTGCTTATGTTAATTAGCATAGTTTAATGAGTGTGAGTCATGTGCGTCATATGTGTGGGAGAGTGTTTGGAGATATAAATGTTATTATTAAAAAGTTAAAGGGTGAAAGCGTGAATATTTAACCTTGTGTGAGGTTAAATCGAAAGATTCAAAACTTGTGAGATAAAATTAAAGATGACATAAAAGTTAAGAGGAAAAGTATAATTTGACCTAAAAAAATTGATGAGTCAGAGGACCCGTAGCTTTGTTCTCTGTAGCTGGTAACTATATATTTATATATCTTGTGTATATCTATCTATATATTTATCTACGTAGTTAAACAGAGACTGAGAGAATAGAACGGAGAAACCGAGAGAGGGAGAGAACTCTCGGGAGTAAAATTTCTGGTAAGATTTAAGATTTATCCTTTGACTTTGAAGTTAAGCTTTGATTTTGTTTTTTGGATTCAATTGCTATTTTGTGTTGCTATGAACTGGTATGTTTAAGGAGAGGGATTTTGTGATGGGTTTTGTAGAGAGAGAGAGAGAGTAAAGATGATATTTAAATCCTTTAAAAAGTATGAAAATTATGAATATTATTCTACTAAATTGAGTTGCTTTTTGAGGGAAAATTGAGTTGTCTTATTAGTATAATTATTGGTGTTAAGTAGACTTATATATATGTATATATGCGACTGTTAGGAAAGAAACAGAGCTTGATTCGAGGTTATGCTGGGAGCTATAATGGCTGAAACCTGGAAATTATCAGGTGTGATTGAGACCACAAGAACTATTATGCACCCTAGGGTATATTGGTCAATTAAGCAAGTTTCTGACCAAGTGAATAGTCATTTCTTATGTTTTTCAGTGTTCTGAATTCAATTATGGGGTCATTTTAGACTAATTCTAAAGTTAAAATGATGTTTTACATAAAGTGATGATCGGTAGGGATTTTGAACATGTTTGGTGACAATCAACAGTGAAAACTTGTCCAATTGCCTTAAAATTTTAATAGAGTGTAACTACTACCATTTAATGAGAATCTATTGGATTAAATTATAAATTTATAGGCTTAAGTTGTATATATTCAATGTATCACATTGATGCATCACGTGGGGTTTTAAGAGGAGTAATACGTTACTTTAACAACATTGATTACTTAGGCTTAAATTATATACATGAGATATTAAGTAATAAGGCATTGTGTTTGGTTTATGAGGGAAGAATTCTTATGTTGGTACGTCTAGATCATTTCTGCTATTGCATTGAGAGTAGAAAAGGGGGAATTATATTGTTAAACCAATATGAGAGTGAATGTAAGTGTGTGTGTGTGTGTGTGTGTGTGTGTGGACAATGCATATGTTAGGTTTTTATCATTACTAATTTATATATTGTGTTCATACACTGATGAGTTGGTGACTAATAAGGGCTAAAGAAGGAAAAGGGCCTTCAAGGCAAAGTTAGGCGTGACTTGACTGCGGTGTGAGTGCAATAACAGGTGGAATTAAATACAAATAGTCTTATTCATACTGTATTGATTGACTTTGATAAAGTGTGGATGTGATCTATGTATGAGGTGATTATATTTATGAGATGATTATATATCATGTTGATCATGATACACATATGAGGTGGCATTGCATATTGTATGCTTTGCATTGCACTGCAGAAAGGTCATGCCGATGTGGGGCTAACCTAAAGATTAATCTAGTGGGGGTTTATCTTAGATTAACCTAGTGGGGGTTGATCTTATAGGGTGTCGAGGTGGGGCATCCTTGATAACGAGCTATCAGATATTGGGCCAACGTTATCTAAATTTGCGCACATATATGGGTGATGCATTATGCATTGACATTATTTATTGCTAGTATTATTTATTGCTGAATATATATGATGTATGTTGTTTCTTATATCATTCTATATGAGTTTGATTATCTGTTGTGAACACATTGATTATTATCTCACACCCAAATAGACTTTTTTGGCAAGTAAAGAGATGTGGATAACTGTCTGGTTCACTGTAGTCATGATCCTAGACATGGAGATTTTTTCCTGATCGTGGGTGGTTATCATTGACAGAACTTGGGACAGTTTTTGCCTATAAATAGTTTTTTCTAGTCTTGAGTTGGTTGTGTAAATATTTATGTTCTCACAGAGAGCTTGTTTATATTCTGTTTAGGACATGTATAAACGTTTATCTTATGGTGGTGGTTGATATTAGTAGCGAACAAGTGTATATGTAGTTTTTATCTTACAAAGTTTAGTTTTAATTTTCAGAGCATGATTAATGTTAGCTTTATGCATGTGACTATGTGTTGAATAACATGAGTCGTTCGCAGGCATGGTGTCCTGTGCGATTACATCCCACTTAATTAGCATTGATTGTGTCTTATTAGGTTAGGGGTGTGACAATATCCGATCAACTTTTCGGACTTTCACCGAAAGTTTGGACATTCTCAATATCCGACCAATTTCTCGATTACTAACCGAAGGCTTGACATTCCCTCCATCGCGGTTGTTATCTAGATCTTTCATCTTGGGCTGAATCTAAGTCATCTTATTCTGGATATACTAATATACCAAATTTGACATATTCTAGCGTATCATTCTCAAAACTATTTTCAAGTTCCAACATGCATAAAAGTTTTAATGTAAATAATATACTATGCAAGACATTATAACCGTAAATAATAATCATTATTGAAATCATTAGAATACGTTTACTATAAATAATGTTCGTAATCATCAATATAAACCAAATGTATTTACTTTAAAACGGTTCATAAACTGTTACAACAAGTGACTACCGATAGTGGTTTGGACACTACCGGTAGGAAGTGATCCAGAGGTAAAATCAAATAAATCACTACCAGTAGTGACAATGAGTACTACCGGTCGAAGACCATCCAGAGACAAAATACAATGATTCACTAACGATAGTGGAAAAGAGTACTACCGATAGACGATCATCTAGGAGCGAAATACAATAAAGTACTATCGGTAGTGAGAAAAGTACTACCGGTAGGTCGAGCCCTTGAAGCCAGCTTCAAGAAACAAATGGAACTATCGGTAGGAATAAAATAACTATCGGTAGACATCGAAGAACACAGACACTTTCAGATTTTTAGAATTTCTGAATTTCATTTTAAACCAAATCATCTATTTAAGGTTCAATAACAAAAATAATGCTTCAATAGATTATGTTTAAACTATCAACTCACTCTCAAAGTTAAACTCTAACAAACTAACTCTCTTTACCTCAAATCAATGCAATGCAAGCTCCAAAAAAATAAAAATGATACGATGAAATCCCAAGCTCTACTAGCTTCGATTCCAAATGTTCTTGCCTCAAAACGAAGCCCTCGTCGAATAGATGATTTATCTCCAAAAGATCACCACTCGAATCTCACTCTAACTCATTTGGATCTAAACTCAAAGTGCAAACTCGAGAGAGAGAGAGAGAAAGAAGAAGAGAAATACAATAAATGCTAGAGATTAAAATGTTTAGGTCAAAGGGAATGATAAAATTAAATGTCCATTTGGCTTTAAGGCCTTGTTTGGCAAACTCAAATAAATTAAACTCATCATGGGCTAAGTATTTGACTTATTTCTTCACACAAGCCCACTTCTCAAATCTATCAAACTCAAATTAAAATATCCTTAGATCCAACTACAACCCAAGTGACCCAATTGAACCAAATGACTCACTTTACACCAAAGTTCATAATGGTACATATATATACACACATATATATGATATCATGCACGCATCATAATTATATCGAATCTCACCTTACATGACACGTGACCGCTTTTCACGGGCCAGTGGTTTAAAAGTAATTTTAGCAAATTAAGCCGATTTTTACATTAAAACGGTTTAAATATTTTAACAACAGTTGACGGTTTCCGATTGATGATTTAATTGGTAAAATCGACAAACGTTGTTGGGTAAGCAATAAGCGTGTTGTTTAATTTTTTTTTAATATGTATGGGAAATAAATTTTAATATTTACTTTAACTGTTTACTTTTTTCTATTTATTTTCTGTATTTTAATCAATAATGAATTAGCATATACAAGAGTGATGCTGGTAAATGTAATCAAGTGATTAACTATTTTGTTTTGGTATTAATTATTTATGTGCATAATAAATTATGTTGTTTTTGATATGATTTTTGAATTCAATATTTTTCAACACGACAATGTAAAAAATTACTCATTTTTTTACATGTATATATTGCCCTTGTTTGGTTGCCCAAAAAAATGTAGCCACGCCTTGCACATTTAGCTTTAAGGCCTTGTTTGGCATACTCAAACAAATTAAACACATCATGGGCCATAAGCCAAGTATTTAGTCAATTTTCTCACACAAGCCCACTTTCTAATTCTATCAAGCCCAAGTTAAAATATACTTAGGTCAAATTACACCCCAAGTGACCCAATTGAATCAAATGACTCACTTTACACTAAAGTCTATAATGATATATATATATATATATATACATATATATGATGTCATGCGCGTGTCATAATTATATCAAATCTCACCTTACATGATGTGTGACCGCTTTTCACGGGTCAATGGTTTAAAAGCGATTTTAGCAAATTAAGCCAATTTTTATATTAAAACGGTTTAAGTATTTTAACAGCAGTTGATGGTTTTCGGTTGATGATTTATTTGGTAAAATTGACAAACGCTTGGGTAAGCAATAAGCGTGTTGTTTAATTTTTTTTAATATGTATGGGGAAGAAATTTTAATATTTACTTTAACTGTTTACTTTTTTTATTTTATTTTCTGTATTTTAATCAATAATGAATTAGCATATACAAGAGCGATGTTAGTAAATGTAATAAAGTGATTAACTATTTTTTTGGTATTAATTATTTATGTGCTTAATAAATTATGTTGTTTTTGATATGATTTTTGAATTCAATATTTTTCAACACGACAATGTAAAAAATTACTCATTTTTTTTACATGTATATATATTGCCCTTGTTTGGTTGCCTAAAAAAAAGAGTAGCCACGCCTTGCACGTGTCTTTGAATAGTTTAATTTGCAAAAATCACTTGGATCGTGGGGCCAATGCGTAATAAATAATAACAGTAAATGCCATTTTATAAAATAATAGTACAGTACCAAACTTAATTCCAAACCGCGCGAAACGCATGGTCATCTCTTTCGACATCAACGTAAGCTTCAAATGAGTCCCAAGTTTGTTTACTCATGGGATAAGTGTGCGAGTATTTGGCTGTGTTTTTAATTGGGTCCAATAATATGGACCATTATTTTAAGTGAGATCCGAAATAATAATTCTCATACCAATTATAGGGGAAGATAATGTTCAATTATCCCTTGTGAGGGTTTGTGTTCAAATCCGTGTTTTTTATTTGTGCATGTTAAAGTGCTAAAAAAATTACTACTCTATCCTTGGTATTATATGTACAAACAACACAAAAGTAACATATCAAGAGAAATCTTACGGTCTTGAATTTTGATTAAAAAATGCTCTTTAAATTCAAAAATAAATGATATAAATTTATTTTACTATGTGACCTCGCACACTCAAATGAATATGAATTATTCATTTTAAATTCGGAGAACTATTGTTGGTCCAAATTCAGGAACCAACTATAGCAATGCCGATTTATCAATGATATTTACAAGTCATTGTTACGAGTGTTTTGGTTAAAAATAAATAAAAATCTCATATTGAGCCATGTTATCTTGTATCGATTTCTCTTCGTTTTTTAATTAATTTTGATTTTTTATTTAAAAAAACAAATTTATGCGAACAAAATCAAAGTGAATCATATCCTATCACGGATCTGATAAAATAAAACTTTGATAAAAATTGATAATAGCATATGATAACCCTCCTAAATAAAATAAGAGCTTGTGATATCATAACTTTTTCCCAAATGGCCAACCATTATGTATGTGTGTGTATCTATATTATAAATCATAACTCATTTTGAATATCAAATTTATCTCCCGCTATCTACGTTTGAAATCTATTTGAGTTAATTCAACGGCTGAGCTTCCACCTGATACTATTTTTTTTCCTCTCAAAATTATCACTTCCTTCTTCTCAAATGTGTAGAACCCACATAGGTTCTTATCCAATAGACAAAAAATCTCAAAATTTAGTCATTTTTTTATCTATTGGATCATTTATTTAGAGGGACCCACATATATATATATATATATATATATATATATATATATATATATATATATATATATAATGGCTCCTCATCATTTATTTCTTTCTTCTTCTTCTTCTTCTTCTTCTTCTTCTTCACAAGTTCCTCTCCATCTTCTAATGGCTATGTGGATCACAAGATCAAGAAACATTACTCATCGTCTAAAGACAAATATTGGCTTCTTAGAGTTCTTTAAGTACCAGAGAATATGGCTAAGTACTTCCTCGTATTCCAATCCTTTGCCTATAAACTTAATTGCCAAGAATTGTGGAAGTACTTCACCACCATTGTTGAGAGATTCGGCTTCTTTCTTCACGGCTTGTCGTTACAAATCCGAAAACGCTGCAAAACAAGTGGTTGATGAGGAAAAACAGGTACTTAAAACATGTTCCTTCTCTCTGTTTCTTGTTGATTATCTCTATGGAGTGATATGAACAGAGGTTACATAGTATAGGGAGCTTTTAGTCACCATACATTTCGCTAAAAAAGGCATTTCAATACCACATTTAGGCAACCTGTTTTGTTGGTAAATTGCTTCCAAATGAGGAATGAAAAGTCCAAATGAGGATTGGATTCAACATGTGACTCTAAGACACATCAGAAAGGTTTTCTTTAAATTGTAAATTAACCCCTACCAATGTAATCTGTTGCCGAATTTGCATAGCAACACACTTTCAAAATACAACAAACTTTCAAAATACAACAAAGTCACTAAAATTGGTGGGTCAATAATTTTGATGATCTTCCTTTAAGTATGAAATTGTGTGATTGATTTGCAAAACAACGAGAGATTTTTTAACTACATATCTCCTCTGTATTTACATTCTCGTTTTTCCAAAGAAGTTTACTTGTAAGAATTTAAAATGAGACCCACCAAGTGATGTGGTAGTAACAATTTACGTGATTAGACAAAGTTTAAAATATTTATTAGTTTATATATATATTACTCATTTTCAAATTAGCTCATATGATAATGGAGCCAAATGTGTGTCCTTTGTCTCATTAAAGGTATAGAATAGAACTATGGTATATTCATTTGAATATGATAGGAGAAAGAAAATGACAACATAGCGGCTAGTAGCTTTCTGAGTTCAAATATGTGTTGTGGGTCCCAGGTGGGGCCTAATATTTTCGATACTGATAATCTCGTGTGTATTCACCATAATTTTATGTGTGTATTTACCATAAAAACACTGTTAAGACCCTTTTTATAATAAAAAAAGTTAAAAAATATAACATTTATAATTAATAAAGGATCACATAAAATCGAATTGAATATATTAATAACGGAATCGAGAAAATTAATACATAAAAATTCAAAGTGACTAAAAGTCAATACTTCTATGTAACTTTTTTAATTTCAATGAAATTTCACTTTTTTGTTTTTTTTGTTAAACTTTTTTGATCCAAAGTAAAAGAATATGGTTTATGGCTTGTTTTTCATATTCTTTTACCAGCAACAAACTCCCGAGACTCAAAATATCACTAACTTTGTAGTAACAGAGATTAGTGAAATTCCACTAAGTTGGGTGTTTCTTTTTCTTCTTTTTTAAGTTAGTGACAATTCAACTTAAAAAAGCAAATTTGTAGGATAATAGCCAATCTAAAAAAACTAAATCTAATTTAACTGCTAATAATCACAAATCAAGGAATCCATAAGGAAATATTTCACTAAAAATTGGACACTCATCCCTCCCTCACT
>BRYE01000011.1:3527500-3530000 GCA_030159115.1 Actinidia arguta var. hypoleuca | reverse complement strand
TACATAGCAAAGTGTAACATTGCAAATGTAAATATATAAATTTTGAATAATGATAGGTAAACACCTAAAAATAAGTGTGTATTAAATACATTCAAAATGGTATGTCATAAATAAGTGGTACCCGCCCTAATTAGAATTTTTTAAAAAATCCTAATTAGGACGGATTCCACTTATTTGTGACACAAAAAAATGGGTGTGTCTGATCTATCAGTGTTCATAAATTTTTCCGTGTCTTTAAAAATGCTTTTTGGAGTACTCAATCATTTGAAATTCTCCCATATTCTCTCTCTCATTTTTGAGAGTTTTAACTTATGAAAACAAATATGTATTTAATACATCCAAAATTATATCAAAAGGCTATCATTTTCAATATTGCCCCCTATATTCCCGTTTTTAAAAGTATTTATACACATTTGTGAGGGATAATTTTGATAGTTTTATACTCTTACTTTTCATTTTGGACAAGTATTTTGGTATTACAAATTTTAAAAATAAAAAGACAAATTTAAATAGATAGTGTTATTCTCTGCTACTAATATGGTGGATTTCATTTAATACAGTAGATCTCACTTTTCACATTAATATGACTTAAGTGAGTCTCTTTGCTTTAAGTGGAAACCCACCAAAAGAGTTGTAACAAAGTTTTGCTTATAAAACAAAAATAAACTCAATAATTTAAACAAAAATGATTATTATGAAGGTGAAAAAGAGGTATTCTTAGATGGCTAATGATTCATTTTTCACTAAAAATACTTTATTTTTTGTATTTAATATTTAATTTTTGGATAAATACTAAATTATTCATCCTATAAGAAGAAAGAAGCAAAAGTGTAAATTTATGTAGAGGGACAATTCTGGTGACTGAAAAAAAAGGGATAAGAATTTTGTTGTAACTTTGCATGAATAAATATAAAAAATAGAGCATATTTGGTCAAAAAATAAAGTGTAAAAACTATTAACCTTCTTAGATTTTTAACTTTCAACATCTTAGGAGTTTGTTGCAACTTATTTGTCCTGAATTTTATTTTTTTACCTTAAAAGATGTGTCGTAATGTTTGACACATACAACTTTTGCAGAACCGGTGCTAGGCTAAAACTAGTAAAGCGGCCGCTTTAGGACCCCAAATCTTGATAAAAAAATAGGGCCTCCAACCTAAATTTTTTCATATATTAAGTGCAATATATATATATATTTCCCCTAAATTAAATGGAGGACCCCAAATTTAATCTTACAATTTTACAAGCACTACAGCATGTGCCAACCTCATCCTGCAAAAGTAAGTATCGCCCCTACTTTTTAGGTGCTGAGTGCATATCCATCTAAAATTACCCGAGTGACAAGCACCTTGTGCACATATAGTATGTAACAACCTCAACTTGCAAAAGTAACTATCGCCCCTACTTTTTAGGTGATGAGTTCATAACCATAATATACACACATCTAAATAGCACTTCAAACTCTTATAATTTAGATCATGTTTCATTTTGTTCCTCCCGTTAATTTATTATTTAATTAAGTTATGAAAACAGGCTTTATAAAAAAAAAAAGAAAAAGTTACGTGGCCTTTTAAGTGACCGATTATTGATTTACATCCAATCATAATGACTTTTTGCCATGTTAAGCTTCTCGAAATCTATAATATAAATGATTTGAATCATCAAAATGTCCTTAAGACTGCACATGGAGGGTAAAGAAGTCTAGTTCAAATTTCACAACCAAATCATTTTTTTTCAAATGAATAAAAACATACTATTGTTTATATTTTAATTGCTTCACGGCAACTACGTTGACTCTATTTGCTGGCGAGATGTGTTCATTCTCCTCTAGTTTGTGATACACACACTTTACTAGTCATTAGACGTCATCTTCCCACATATTCTTCACAAGACCTTCAATACAAACACAAATATTTGCATATCAAATCATACAAGTGTAAATTTTATTTTGATCATTTGATGGCAATCTGGTTGAGAAGATCAAGAAGACTTGCTCATCATTACCTGAAGGCAGAGATGGTTTTTGGGAAAGTTCCCAACCAGAGATCATTTCTAAATCCTTGCTTCTTCAATCCAGAGATCTTATCATCAACAACGTTAACTGGTGAGAGTTATGGAAACCCACCTTCATTTTTGGGTAATTCACCGACCCTTTTCGACTCCCTGCGTTTCAAATCCATTAAATCAGGCAGGGAAGAGCTAGATTTGGAGTGCGAAAATGGTGGCCACCAGAACCAGGTACTTCTTAATTCTTCTTCTACTTTAACACCACTCAAAAGAAAAAGAAAATAAAAATAAAAATAAAAATAAAAAACTGAAGATTTCTCTGTTTTTGTTTCATGTTGTGGCCGGCTTCAGATGCTCTGTTCCTTGTTTTGGTCCCTTCCTTTTTGTTGTTGTCTAATAAAATTTTTTAATTTGGTTTGTTTGCCAGTCTCTCTCTCTCTCTTGCAAACAAAGGGTATTGATTCTTTGCACTCCCCTTTTTATTCCGTATTTTGTT
>BRYE01000011.1:3502500-3510000 GCA_030159115.1 Actinidia arguta var. hypoleuca | reverse complement strand
TGGGAAACCATATATCGTCCTTAGGTGAGGTGGAAAGCGTATGGCTTGCGCATAGTTTGGAGTGAGCCTCGGCGACCTGAACTTCATATGGCGGGATGAATAACTTGTATGAAAAGTTGTGAATTTACCCCACATCAGTAGGCCCCCTACTCGAG
The DNA here is from genome assembly GCA_030159115.1 of Actinidia arguta var. hypoleuca. Lineage (NCBI taxonomy): Eukaryota > Viridiplantae > Streptophyta > Magnoliopsida > Ericales > Actinidiaceae > Actinidia > Actinidia arguta. The sequence goes on along the minus strand of BRYE01000011.1, from coordinate 3,509,845 downwards.
ATGAAACACTAGGGATCTTCGAGTAGCAGATCAAGTTACACAATTCTTATGATGTCAACACGTAATGATAGCAAGCCTCCACAGGCGGACACGTGTAGGAGTGCTTTAATGGCGGAATGACTTTTTGGTGGGAACAGCGATTATGAGCTCGAAACTCGAAGCGTTGCGTGATCTTAGCCGTTGGAGTAGATAGATCTCCGCCCTTGGTACCTCTTATAAATAGGCCCCCCCCACTCATTTGTACTTTTTTGTTATTACTGTCAACCTATTGCTCCTGTTCCAATTTTCACCTCGCCCTTGCTCGTGATCACCTCCTCGCTCGTAGCTCAGTAAGTACTAACTCACCTTAATTCTTAATTCTGTTTGAGTCGTGCTTGTCCAGTAGAACCGACCTAGGAAACTCGGAAAGTTCATTGCCATCTTGGATATCTGACTATCTAGGCGAAAAATCATACATGACACACGAGGTCAGCACACTTCCTTCTTTGCCTAAGATAGATTTCTCTTGTTCAGAGGGTAGTCCCCCTGGAATCCCTCTTTCCTCACTCGAGAAGGAAGAGAGTATCATGCCTCCAGATGATTTGAATCGCCTTAGGGAGTCTTGTTTTCTTCCATCAAATGTCCAAATAAGACTTCTTGAGGTGGGTGAAACTATTGGTTCTGCCAGCCCTGGTAAGGTGGCCTTTTATGAGGCCGTCTTTCATGCTGGTCTTCGCCTCCCCATTCACCCCACAATTAGGATGATTTTTCAATTCTACAACATTTGTCCTGCTCAGATCGTTCCCAACGCATGGCGGAGTGTTGTCTACGCGATAGTGCTGTGATGAACTCTCAAGTATGCCCTCTCCCTTTCTGAGTTTAGAAATCTATTCAGCCTTAACAAGAATTCGAAGTCAGATCAAGGATGGCTATACTCTAAGGCGAGGTCGAAGAAGACTCTGCTTTGGGGATATCCCAGCAACGTCAAGGGATGGAAGAAAAAGTTTTTCTTCGTCTCCAAAGATGACTAGGAGTTTTCTGAAGGAATTTCTCGAGAAGCCGGGGCTCCAAAAGTCCCAAGGTCATGGGGCGTCCTAGGTTAGTCTCAATTCTTATCGACTTTTTCTTTTCATTTTTAACTGTTGAAGTAGCAATAATTATTTGACATGCTTCTCAGGTAAACATTGCAACGGCCTGCCCAGATTGTTTTAGGATGAGCTGGAAAGATTTGACAACTTTTTGAGCTCGGTCGAGGAAAAAGGGCTCTACTCAGTCCTAGCACTCCTTAAGTCTACATCCTTCCGGAGAAGCTTCAGCCTTCCCGAGCCTATGGCATCTAAAGTTTGGAATACTGGAGAGGGACAACCTTTCGATGTTGCATCTGCCTCTTCGGGCGATGCGGGTGAGTCCTTTTATTCCCGAGATGAACAACCCCAAGATGGCCCCTCCCGAGACAGCTCAATAGAGTACATAGGAATAATTAGGAGGACAGATAGAATTCTATCTCACCTTCCTAATCAAGTCTTGCTATCTATCTTGGGGGCAAAGGTCCGACCTTCTTTAGATGCCTGGGAGTCAGGCAGCTTGAGCTCAAGTTCGCATTCCTTGAGCTCGAGCTTGAGCTCCTGAGCTCAAGCTCGGGAACTATGTTTGAATCATGGCTCCCCTCCGAGCTCAGATCGGATGGTATAGTCTTTATTCTTTTTAAAGTGTTTCTCCTCTTTTTTGTTCTGATGTCGGTATTTGTTTTGCAGGGATGTCGAAAAGAATCAACTTGAAGAAGCTTGGCTAGAAGATTAAGGAATCTAAAGGTGACATCTCAGTGGCTAGGCCCATCCTGGCGAAAGGGGTGGTAATTGGCAAGAAACGCCCGAGAGAGGACTCCGTCAGCTCACCTAGCAAGAAAGGCAAGGCTACTGGCAACTCCAAGGGGAAGGAGGCCGCCTCGGTGCCCGAGGCTAAGAAGAAGGTAAAACCTGCCAATGTAGCAATCTTAAAAGCCACTCCTACAATAAGGCCCGGGGAGGGTACATCGGCTAGCCTTGGTACTGTCCTATGGACTAGAGCCTCTATTATGAGCAATCCTTCCGTGGTGGAGAAGATTTTGAGTGGAGTGATCTTACCTACTAACAAGGAAAAGGTGGAGCAGCTAACTCTGGATCAGATTGCCACAAGGCTCTTCCATGTCATTGGCTAGGTACTACCTCGGCTCCGATCTCAATTTTCCCATCGATGTTTTCTTTGATTCAGGGTGTCCTTAAAATTTATTTGTAGCGGGCGCTTGTACTCAGGTCTTCCCTGTTTGTGTGGATCAGGGAAGTGGGCGAGGAGGTGGCCCTTTAACAAGGTTAGGCTGCATCTCTGGAGGGTGAGGTGTCCCGTGTCCAGACGCTCGCCAGCGAACTAGAAAAATAGTTGGCCGAGGCTCGAGTCCGGGAGCAGTCGGCACTCGACGAGCTGACCAAAATGAAGGAAGATCGAGACGCCATTGTTGAAAAGCTGGCAAAGTCAGGGATTTTTGGTGGAGTTAAGGGAAAGCGTGGCTCACTCTAAGAAATTTGCCGTGGAGGAGTTCAAATATTCGTCTGAATTTCAGGGGGCCGTTGAAGATGCTGTCTTCAAGAAGTTTGGCGAGGGATTTGATTTCTGCAAACGGCAGTTTCGCCGTCATCATCCCAACCTCGTCATAAACCTTGAAGACATGGGTCTCGATCACGATTTGCCCGAGGAGGAGAAGGAGGAGGAGGAGGGGGAGGAGGGAAATTGGGAGAAGGGTGACACCAGCCCCCCTTTTCCCTAAACACTTGTATCTCTTATTTTTATTTTTATTATTATTATTCATTTATTTATTTTTTTGGCGAGTTGTAACTCTTCTCGATTAATGGAATTATCTCTTTTTCCTGCTAGCCTTATTTTTTGGCGATATCAAGGAATTGAAAATTTGAACTAACGTAATTTTGGCGGTCTTATTAAGGTAATTAAAAATTCAATCATACGGCGAGGCGATGTAGACTTAGGTGCATTTTACTTGATCGGTGAAATAAACTTGACGATCAACAGTATTTAAAAGAGAGGGGCGACCTCCGAAATTGGCGAGTAAAACTTGATGAACTGGCGAACTCAATTGATTATTAAACCCTTCTTAGAGCGGTCAAGAAGCCTTATCATTTTATAACGAATGGGCGACCTTGATAACAACGATATTCTAATGGGCAATCAAGACGCCTTATCGTAATGAATGGGCATTCTTGAAAATGGTGACATCTACAATAGGGATCAAGACGCCTTATCATATCGTAATGAATTGGCGTTCTTGATATTTGGCGATAACAAAACTGGCGCTTTGAGAACTTGGCACTACAAATTATTGGCGATGAAGTTAATCTATAGAAATTTTATTAATCCGTCATAAATAAAGGCTGGCGAGCATAACAAGTAATTTTGGTGATTAACACTGTACAAATATGGAGCTTTTGGTGGTTATAAGACTGGCGATTTCATCAGGCGACTTTCTTCTCGTGGCGACCAGTGGATTCAATGCTAATATTTCTTCAGGTGCTCGGCGTTCCATGGGTGAGGTAGTGCCTTTCCATTCATGTCCTTCAGCCAATACATTCCTGGTCTGGTCACTTTGGTAACTTTATAGGGGCCATCCCACGTAGGACCGAGCTTTCCGGCATTTAGCTCTTTCGTAGATAAGGTGACTCTCCTCAGGACTAAGTCACCAGGAAGAAAAGATCTGTACTTCACTCTCCAGTTGCAGTACATGACGACCTGGTGCTTGTAAGGTGCTTGGCGTACCTCAGCTCTCTCTTTTTTGTCAAGGAAATCAAGGTTGAGCCTTAATTCGATTTCATTGTTCTTCTTGTCGAAATAGGAGGTCCTGAAGCTTGGCATCCCTACCTCCATCGGTACAACAGATTTTGTCCCATATACCATAGAAAACAGCATCTCGCTTGTAGGGATTCTGCTTCTTGTATGGTATGCCCAAAGTATGCTCTGTAAGTCTTCTACCCATTCACTTTTTGATTTTTCCAACCCTGTCGTCAAGTTCCTTAGGATTGTTCTGTTAGCGACTTCCACTTGGCCGTTAGCCTGAGGATGACCTGGCGAGGAGAAATGATGGGAGATGGCCAGGTCCGAGCAGAATAGTTTTGAATCCGTCATTGTCAAATTGTCTGACATTGTCTGAGATGATCACCTTGGAAATTCCAAACTGGCGAATGACGTTTTTCCAAATGAAATTTCAGGTGTTCCTTTTTGTGATCTTGGCAAAAGACTCTACTTCTATCCACTTTGTGAAGTAATCAATGGTACAATCAAGAACTTCCTTTGCAATGGAGCTTAAGGTAGAGGCCCAAAAATGTCTACACCCCACTAAGCAAATGGCCACGGGTTGTTCATCGACACCATCTCGGTGTGGGGGAGATGACTTATTGGAGCAAATCTTTGGCATTTGTCATATTTCCTTGGGTACGTCTCCACATTCTTTTCCATCTGGGGCCAGAAGTAGCCTTGGCGAACTACTTTCCTTACTAGTGATCTCACCCCAGAATGATTTCCGCAGATGCATTCGTGAATTTCTCTGAGCACGTATTCCGCTTCTTCAGGTCAGAGACATCGTAAGAGTTGGCCCGAGAAGGATCTCTTGTATAGAACTCCATGAAAGAGACAAAATTTAGCAGATCGATATTGTATACGGCGAGCGTGGAACTTGTCATTAGGTAATGTCCTATCCTGGAGGTATGTAATGATATCGTCCGTCCATGTCGAGCTTGCTTTTATAGGACAGTCTGGTTTGGCGACCTCAATGCTCGGGTTTGGTAAGAACTCCAGGGGTATACTCCTATCTGATATGAAATCAAAGGTTGATGTGAGATTGGCTAGGGTATCGACCTTCTTAGTCTCTTCTCTGGGGATTTGGTGAATTTTAAGGTCTTTGATCTTCATCGACATACTCTTCACCTCGTCCAGATAGGTCACCATCCTCTAATCCTTGGCGAGGTACTCCCTTTGGACTTGAGTTCCGACAAGTTGAGAATCACTAAAAGCGTCCAAAGATTCTACTCCTAACTCTGCTGCAACTTTTAGTCCGGCAAGGAGGGCTTCATATTCGGCTTCATTATTGGTATCTTTGAACCCTATGCGAATGGCGTACTCCATCTGATCGCCTGATGGAGTTTGGAGAACAAATCCCGCACCACAGCCATGCTGGTTTGATGACCCATCTAAGAACAATTTCCATCTGTCAAGGTCCTCATTTGGGTTCTGCTCTTCTGGAGCTTGTATCTTGGGGGGAATTATATCCTGTTCTGAAGCAGTTTCTTGAGTGAATTTGGATACAAAATCAGCTAAGGCTTGGGCTTTGATTGTCATTCTTGGCCTGTAATAAATATGAAATTCATATAGCTCAATGGACCATTTGAGGGGTCTTCTCGGGGTGGCAGGTCGTTGAATGATTTGCTTCAAAGGTGGATCAGTCAACACAGCAATGGGATGCGCCTAAAAATGATGGTGAAGCTTTCTGGAGGCAATTAGAAGCGCATAGACGAGCTTCTCAATTTTAGGTACCTGTTCTCGGCTCCCATGAGGACCTTGCTCTCATAGTACACTGACTTCTAAATTTTGTCCTCTTCTCGGATAAGCACTGCACTCATTGCCGTTGGCGAGACCGACAGATACACAATGATTCTTTCAGCTGTGAGTAGGGGTAGCGAGCCTAGATATTCTTTCAGCTATTGGAATCCTACCTCTAATTCATCTGTCCATTGGAAAGCTTGGTTCTTTCTCAATATTTTGAAAAACGGGAGGCACTTGTCAGTGGATTTAGAGATGAGTATGTTAAAGGCGGCTATTCGCCCAATCAACTGTTGCACTTCGTGAATGTTCCTTGGTGAGCTCATTTTAAGCAGAGCTTGAATCTGGTCCGGTTTTGCTTCAATCCCTCGCTTGGTTACTAAGAACCCAAGGAATTTTCCCAATGAGACACCAAAGATGCATTTGGAAGGGTTTAGCATCATCCGATGCTTTCACAGGACGCCAAATGCTTCTTTTAGGTGGGCGATGTGATTAGATGCTTTGAGGCTTTTGACCAGCATATCATCTATGTATAGCTCCATAGTCTTCCCAATCAACTTCTTAAACATTTTGTTCACCAATTTCTGGTATGTTGCCCCAGCATTCTTCAAACCAAATGGCATAACCTTGTAGCAATAAAACCCCCTTTCAGTAATAAAAGAAGTCTTCTCCATGTCAGGCGGGGTGCATCATGATTTAGTGATAACCGGAGAAGGCGTCCATGAAGCTGAGAAGTTCGTGTTTGGAGGTTGCATCTACTATTAGGTCAATTTTAGGCAGAGGAAAACTATCTTTCGGGCAAACCTTGTTGAGGTCGGTGAAGTCAACACATACTCTCCACTTTTCACCTTTTTTCGGGGCGACAACAACGTTGGCAAGCCAATCCGAGTAGTGGGATTCCTTGATGACATTGGCCTTGATTAGCTTAGCCATCTATTCTTCTATAACTTTCAGGCGCTCAGGGGAGAATTTTCTCCTCTTCTGGAGAACTGAAGGATGATCAGTGTTGGTGAACAGCTTGCGCGTGGCGACCTGAGGATCTATTACTGGGACGTCGCCCTATGACCATGCAAAGACGTCGTAATTCCTTTTCAAAAATTCCATTAGAGAACTTTGCAACTCCTCCGTTAGCTCTGTCCCAATCATAACGTGGCGATCTGGATAATCTGGATGGATAGAGACTGGAGCAACTTCTTCTAAATGTTTGGTGTTTTCTGTTTCTCTTGGATCTACTAGTGTAACCTGCTCTACCTCATCTCTTAATGCCTCCATCTCGGCATCTGCAATATGTAATTGCTATTGATCATTCAACTTTGGAGAAGATTCAGTCTTCATGGCCGAAATGAAGCACTGTCTGGTAACTTATTTATCACCCCTCACCTCGCTCACCCTTGGTGAATTGGGGAACTTCATTTTCAAATGGTAAGTAAAAGTGATGGCTCTGATTCCTCCCAGGGTTGGGCGACCTAAAATCACATTGTAGGGCGAAGGGCAATCCACTACAATGAAATCCTACCAAATGGTTGTTTGGTGGGGTTCCGTTCCAAAGGTTACTGGCAACTTGATCCAGCCATGTGGGTGCATCGTGTTCCCCTCAAATCCGACCAAAGGAGTGTGAAAATGGTGCAACTTATCCACTCCAATCTTCATCTTGTTGAACGCCAAGATGAACAAGATGTCCGTTGAACTCCCGTTATCAACCAAGATCCTCTGCACATTGAAATTAGCGATGGTAGCAAAGACAACCAAGGCATTGTCGTGGGGGAGATGCAAGCCTCGTAGGTCGTCA
>BRYE01000011.1:3467500-3485000 GCA_030159115.1 Actinidia arguta var. hypoleuca | reverse complement strand
GCGGGCTAACCAACCAAATGAGCCTTTAGGACGCATCATTTCGCGGGCTAACCGTCGCACCCAAACCAATGAGGGGTGAACACGTGGTAGTTCCCCCACCACGCGTCCGAGCCAAACAAGTTCCAGGGGCAGGTAAGAGAGTCTCGGAATCAACTAATCGAATTCTGACATGTGGCACAACACTGGGGAAGAGTTAGCCGAGTTCAAAAGAGCTCCAAACTCTGTCACGTGAAATTGCCACAACTCTATGCGACCTCCGAACTCTGTCCCGTGAGATTTGCTAAGTATGCTAGACAAAATTCCATCGATAGGTTAGCCGAGTTCAAAGGAGCTCCAAACTCTGTCCAGCAAAATTGCCATACTTAGCAAAAAAAATTTAGAAAGAGTTAGTCGAGCTCTATGCGAGCTTCGAACTCCGTCCCGTGAGATTTGCTAAGTATGTTGGAAAAAATTTCATGGGTTAGCCGAGCTCAAAGGAGCTCCAAACTTTGTCCTGCAAGATTGCCACACTTAGCAAAAATTTTTGGGAGGAGTTAATTGAGCTTTGTGCCAGCTCTGAATTCCGTCCTACGAGGTTTATTAAGTATTTTGGGAAAAATTCTAAGGATGGGTTAGCCGAGCTCTGTGCTAGCTCCGAATTTCGTCCTGCGAGTTTTGCTAAGTGTGCTGGGCAAAATTCTAAGGGTGGGGTAGTCGAGCTCAAAGGAGCTCCGTGCTCTATCCCGCAAGTTTATTCAAGTTTATGCCAAAAATTAATTTTAAAAGAGTTAGCCGAGCTTAAAGTTAGCTCCGAACTCTACGATTATTTAAGTATACTTTGCAAAGAATTTTAGAAAAATGGCCGAACTCAGTTCAAGTTCCAAGCTTTGCCCTACGAAACTTGCCTAAAGTATACTTGGGGCATATAATGAAGTGAAAGCTTGGAGATATAAAATAAATTGCAAACGAGGTTCAACTAGAAAAATTCATTCATTACATAAAATCGTTCAAGTACAAGATTGTTTGATTACAAGACTAGAATTCAGTTATTACAGAAAATCGTTCAAACTCAAGATTATTCGATTACAAGACTATGCAAGTACAAAATTTATTCTAGGTGGACAATTGAGCTCCAACCCTCCTAGGAGACGACCGAGCTTTGTTGGAGGATCCTCATGGATAGTTGGTTTGAGTTAATGGATATGATCGACTGGGAATGTAGTCACCCCAACTTTACTTATGATCTGACTCCGGACTAGGTTGAAGCCTTCAGAATCACATGCCGGTAAGGGCGAATGTACGGAGTACTTGCTGCTCGCAGTAAATTGTTTATCAGCTATAGGAAAGCATTTGTTGCTCATAGCGAAGTGGTTACTAGGTACAAGAGAGCATTTACTACTCGCCGTAGATTGTTTATCAGCTACAGAAGAGTTCGCTGCCTTGAATGGTGATTCAAGAAATTTCTCCTGAATTGGAGCTCGGCTAACTCCTCCCTAATGTTGTAACTGCTCGTCCAAATTGAGGGAACGAGCTCTTCGCACCCGGAGGGGAGTAGCCATCCGATAGTCGAAGAACAGTTGTCGATGATCAAATGGTGGCAGCGAATAGAGAGAAAACTCATTTTCACTCTAAAGAAATCTCTCAAGGCCTCACGTTTAAATATGGACAAATGGAAGACAAAGAGACCATAGTTGTGCGAAGGACGAAGAGTCCGTCATTAAGAGGTAGAACCAAGGGACTACCATAATGGGAGAAGACGGACCGTCCGCCATAAAGGCAGAAGGCAAAGAGGCAGTAGCAAAACAGAAGGCGTAAAGACCGCAGTTGAGAATGCGAAATGCGAAAAAGAAATTCAAGCGCGGCAACCACCCCCGAAAACAACTTAAGCTCGAGCACATCCAATTTACATGACTTCGGTAAGGTATTAGACTAGCCCATGCGAACTGAGGAAAAATTGTAAGGGGATAAAATAAATAATCAAAGCTTGGGCCCCACCGAGTCGGGAGCCATCTCCAACAGATCCACAACCCCCGTACTCGGAACAAGATGTGCTACCAATTAAGCCATAAAGGCATGGTTGGATCAGCCACCAACTTACTGACACAACGGCTAACGCGTCGAGATACGCGCCGAGCTGTGCTATAAAAGGAGAACATTTGTTCTCTTTCAAATGTACGTGTTTTTATCAAGAGCATACACTTTCTCTCTTGACATAAACTTTCTCCGGTCATCTAACTTAACCGTCAGAGAGCTGTTTTCTGGAAACAACTCCGGTAATAAATCTCACTATTTTTGTGCTACAACTAGGACATTGCCGAGCAACCATCTGGTGTCAGCTCACATCGCTGTCGCAAGACTACCGCGGATGTCTATCCTCGATTATTTCTCTCTCAACACTCTAACTCACTACCCCACAGAAGAGAATAGAATCATTTGGAATAAAATTACAAGAGATTTTATCAAGTAGCAGTTGTTCTCTAGTGTTAAGAAAGAAACAAAATCTATTATATACCATGGAAGTGATATCCTTCGAGAATTTCTATCAAAATAAATGGATTGCTCGAATTTTGTAATAGTGCATAGATACACCGCCTAGTCGTATGCATGCACATGTTAATGTCTAGATCGTCGTGATAGAAATGTAATAAGGTATAATACCATGATTCTGGATAAAATCTCTAAGAATCGATAGTGAATACGATTTTGTTGGCGGAAAGGAGTAAGAAAAGACCGACTTTAATTCACCTCTGTTACACTTTTCACGAGTCATACACCCTAATTTTTTTGTTTTTCATAAAGTATCGTATGCTCTAAACACTTGTTTCTCTTTATGCTTACTAATCATATGCTTGTACAATCATGATGGCAGGTTGTGCGCCTTCTAGAAGGGGAAAACTTCCATTTTTACAACTTAGCAGAGCAATTCATACCGCATTTTACTAAATAGCATAGAGTACGACATGCTAGTTTTCCATTTTGCTATTGGTTTGCATGTTGGTGGAGTCTCAACGATCTCGACATAGCCCTGAAATCCAACCACACGGTATCAGCTCACAGCTTCTTGTTATGCTTCATCTTTCTTTCCTTTTTCATCTTTCCGGTTGTAAGTCACATGGGGCGAATTTTGCAATTAGGTGCATCGTATCAGAATAAGCGCAACATACTCTCCTTTAATGAAAATAGACATATTTTCTTGCCATTTCAATGAAAACAACATAATAGAGGTTCTATACACCGTGTCGTTTCCGTGTATATACATGTTGTCTACGAGTAAGAAAGATTATACAAAATACATTTTCCCCTAGAAATAAAAGATTTATAATCTACATGACTGTTGTAATCTTTCTCTATGAATTGCTTTTTCGCTACTTATACAAATAAGCGTCTTAATTAGTCCGACTATAGTAATTCTCTTGCTTGGAGCAGGACTGATTACACCTAAATAGTAGGTAATGCATTGCATCTATGCAACACCTTTCGATTCGAATCTTGAACTAATTTCAGTAACTTCACATCCAATTTAGTATGTGATGTCCTCTGTTGGCAGTTTTCTTCAATTATTTCCTGGATTTTTTAATTTATCCATTGCACCATGGGCGTCTGCAATTAGAAGCTTGGTGCTATGGGAGACGGAAATGAGGGAAAAAAAGAAAATATTGTTCGGGCATCAATAGGTTAGGGAGTTTTGTTGGTAGAGATGCACTGTTTGGTTCAGTTTTGTAAAATAATTTTCAAAAAAAATTCTTTGGTTGACGGCTTTCGAAATATGTTTTCTAAAAGGTTTTCAAAAGAGAGAATTTTTAAAAATATTTACACGCATTAACTAGAATTCTAATCATTTTTTTTTCATTTTAATTCCATATCATGTCACTTCAAGGCAAACAATATCAGTTTTAGAGGATGAAATTAAAAAAGAAAAAGTTGAAAAGCTCTTAAATATCTAATTGTTCCACCAAATTTTGTATTACCTCCATTTTTATCAAATCATGGAAGCTGTAAGGGGATAAAATATACAATGACGGAGTCTGGCCTTATTAGGACAGAAGCTTCCACTGAGTTGTTATTATGGAGAAAGCTCGGAAGTCCTCTGCGCTGGAGCTCGGTGCAGACAACATCGAAGGCAGGCCCTATCCGTGCCAAGGCTACGCCTATGCCCGAGCTATCGCTACTTAGGAAGCTTGGTAAGGCGACCAAGCTTAGCCTAGACAAGGGGCAACGGTCGGCAATAATCCCAAAGGGTGTCAGGGGACAGAAGATGACTTGCACGTTGAAGTTCCTTCTAATAGCTCCCATGCCCGGATGGAGACATCGGCAAAATGATGAGAAGCTACTAGCCAAGCCCTAGGAGTATGGTTGGGTCAACCGCCTACTCATTGACACCGCAGTCGGTGCGTTTGAGCACGCATCGAGTTGTAGTCTGTCTAGTGACAAGACGGCTAGCACGTCAAGACACGTGTCGAGCTTAAACTATATAAAGTCAGCATTTCCTTATTGAAAAGGTATGTGCATTTTGGCTAAAAAGATATACACTCTCTCTATCTCCCTACTCTGGTCATCTCACTTGACCGTCGGAAAGCCATTTTTCGGAAACAGCTTCGGTGATCAGTCTTACTATTTCGGTATTGCAGTTAGGGCATTAGCTAACGACGGGTTGAAACCACCAACGTAGCTATAGAACCATCGCAGGTGTTTATCCTTGATTTCCTTCCTCTCATCCCTCAAATATATACACCCCATAATTGGCACCGTATGTGAAAAATCGATTATAGACATTCGCAAAGTCAGTTTTGATGGCATTGCAGAGCAGCAAGCGTTCCAGCAGTCAAGAAACTCGCAAGGAGACCCCTCCTGCACCCAAAACTCTGGGTCGCAGAGGGGGTAAACTACTGGAAGATGCCCAGAGGGTGGCCAAGGCCACCTCCGAATAGAATCCAGATAGGTTACTCCTTGAAGGAGCAGACAACCAAGACATAACCATTCAGCGCCTGCAGACACAATTGAACAAATGGCACAAATTTTGGTTGATAACAGGTTGATGAAATTGGCCCAAACGGATGGGGAAGGATTGTCGGCAGCAGGGAACAAAGACCCATCCTAGTTACCTCGGGAAGGTTGAAAAGGGAGACGACGAGGGTCCCACGTTACCCTGGATAGCCAAACTGATAGCAAAACGGTAGTAACGAGCAAGCAAAAAAGGTCACCCGATCCAGCGAAAGCTGGCATAGATCTCTGCGAGCAACTCAACACTAAGTGGGATCGAGAAATAGATTTGTGGACTAAACTCGATGGCCGGAAAGCGGTCGCAACTAGCAAGGTTGCTCCCGCGGGTCCCACGATCTGAAATGAGCAAATGGCGACAATCCCTAGATACCAGACGCCATTCTCCTGGGACATCAAGGGAATGGACTCATTAGAGAAGTTTATGCCACTGAAGTTCACATTATATGATGAAAAATCAGATCTGAGGTCCCATGCAAGCCACGTCAAGCAAATGATAGCTCTTTGGAACTACATGGATGTTTTAATGTGCCGCGTGTTCCCATCAAACTTGGGAGACCTCGGACTGAAGTGGTTCGACAAGCTATCCGCGGGGTCAATAGAGAACTTTCATTAACTGACTGAATCATTTGTAGCTCAGTTGGTGATCAATACAAAAATGCCAAAAGGCATGGGTCCACTATTGACGCTCAAAAAAGGCAAGAACGAGACAATCAGGAACTACAACAAGCGATATTAAGAGATGTACAACGAGATCGAGGAGTGCTCCGAAGAGTTGGCAGTGGCAAGCTATATGCTCGGGTTAACTCCTGGAGAGAGACTCTAAAAAAACTTGACACTTAACTTTCCAACCGACCTTCGGGACCCCATGTCCCTAGTCGAGATGTTCGTCCGGTTGGAGGAAGACGTCAAGAAAGCGAAAAATGTTATAGGGATCATTATCAATAGTGAGGGTTCGTACAAGAAGCATAAGGAAAGCTCGGTTGACTACTAAAGTCGGGTGAGGAAAAGGATCAACGTGGTTTTCAAAGAATCAATCCACAAACTCCTCACCTGAATCCGAGATAAACCTTATTTCAGAAAGCGTGAACCTATGGGAGAAGATCCCAAAAGACACAACTAACGGTGGAGGCGTTCCTTCCACAAAGAAAGGGGACACAAAACAGAAAATTGTTGAGCACTGAAGTTTTTCCTAGACTAGCTGGTCCAAGATAAACACCTGAAGAAGTACGTGGATGAGGAGAAAACTCGGGTAGAAAAGGCCAAGGTCAGACCTAACCCAAGGTTCGACCGAGGTGATGACAAGGCAGACAACATCGTAGAGGAGGAAAAGGATTTTTCCTTGGGCACTATTCATATGATAGGAGGCCCAAACTACCTTGATCTTGAGAATAAAATTCAGAAAGTGATCCGAACAATTCAACAAATGAATGAGATACGACTAAGAAGCCAAGATCGGTCCAATCAACGACTAAGCAGCCAAGGCGTCTAATGTCTGAACCAGGGAGCATCACGTTTAGCAAGCCAACCTAGAAAAGGTGCAACATCCCCATTCCAACCCCCTAGTCATCCAACTCAGAATGAATGGCTATGACGGAAAAAAGATCCTAGTGGATACAGGAAGCTTAGTTGAGGTGATGTATTATGTCTTATTTAAACAACTTAAGCTTTCTCAATCAAACCTAAAGCCAGACCGAGCTCCCCTGGTAGGATTCAATGCTCAGTCTCATTGGCCCTTAGGAACCGTGACCCTTAAAGTCCAAGTAGGCTCCCAAGAGCTAGGGATAGAATTCGTTGTTCGGGGTTAGCTCAAGAAAAGACATAGACTAAGATTGAACGTGGCAAAATGTGTGTTCGGGGTTAGCTCAAGAAAATCTCTGGGACACTTGGTGACAAGACATGGGATCGAGGCGAATCTAGAGCGAATAACAGCAATCAGCGACCTCGTTAGCCCAAGGATTGCAAAAGAGGTTCAAAAACTGACCGGGATGATAGCAGCACTGAACAGATTCATCAGTAAGTCCTCAGATAAATGCCATCCATGTTTCAAACTTTTTCGTAAAAATATAATTTTTTTATGGAATGAGAAGTGCAAGTTCACACTCCAACAATTTAAGAAGTACATAACTAAACCACCGCTTCTTTCCACGCCGGATGAGGGAGACTTACTCTATATTTATCTTGTTGTCTCTAAACATGCCGCTAGCTCGGTACTTTTAAGGGAGGTAGATGGAGAGCAACTCCTTATCTACTTTGTTAGCAAGACATTTACGGATTTCCAAATAAGGTACTTGCCACTAGATAAGCTTGTTCTAGCATTGGTCTTAACCTCGCGAAACTCATACATTACTTTCAAGCTCATCCCATCACTGTGAATATGGAGGTTCTACTCAAAAATATTTTATCAAAGGCAGATTTGTCCGGCCAACTATCTACATAGGCTATCGAGCTCAGACAATCAGATATAAAATTCCTGTCAAGGGCAGCAATAAAAGAACAAGTCTTGGCCGACTTCGTGACAGAATTCTCGCCCTAAGCTGAGTCCAGAGCAAGCCTGCCTTGTGTCTGCACATAAAGAAGGGGAGAGCTTAGCCGCAAGATATTCTGAGACTCAATCGATCCCCGTGGTTCCAGAGGTTATACAAGAACCACTCCAAGATGCAGAGATGATGGCTACAAGTGAGATGGCTGAGGTTCTCAAGATATTTACAGAACTACCTCAGATCGATCCCACCTCGGCCTGGAGAATGTTTGTTGACGTATCAAGAAATAGCTTAAGAGTAGGAGCTAGAGCATGAGTGGTCTTAAAAAATCCAGAGGGAGCAATTTTTGAACACTGTCTCAGGCTGAATTTCCCAGCAACAAACAACAAAGTCGAATACAAAACCTTCATTGCGAGACTCCAGTCCTCCAGCAAGCTAAAGGTTCCTATGCTTTTATATATTCAGTGTCTTAAAACTAGTTGTCAACCATGTCAAGCATAAATTTGAAGCTCGGGAAGCCAATATGGATAAGTATTTGGTAGTGGCAAATAACCTCCTTACTTAATTCAGAGTAAAAAAGATTGAGTAAGTAGGGAGGGACTTGAACTCACATGCAGACGCACTAGAGGGATTGGCGTCAGTATTTGAGGAGAAACAAGACGAACCGTCAAAATTGATTTGATCTTGGGCACCCAGCCATGAAGTATCTCAAGAGTCCATCCTAGTTAACACTGAGCTGGGACCGAGCTGGATGGATTCAATTATAAATTTTTTACAACATGACAAGCTACCGGAAGACGATAAGGAGATGCACAAACTCTGAGTAAAGGTAGCACGATTTTGGATCTCCCTATCCGGGGACCTGTACAAAAGACCTGTACAAAATATTTATCTAGTGCATCCACCTCAGCCAAATTGAAGACGTGCTTTTTGAGATCTATGAAGGCATGTGCGAACTACACTCAAAGGAAAGATTTCTAGTCCACCGAGCCCTAACTCAGGGATATTGGTGGCTATATATGCAAAAGAATGCCTAGGTGTATGTTCGCAAATGTACCAAGTGCTAGTTATTTCCCCCCTAATTCATCAGCCAATGAGGGACTTGACCCCTCTTATCAGTCCATGGACCTCTGCTCTATGGGGAATGGACATTGTGGGAGTCCTATCCTGAGCTTTAAAAAATAAGAAATTTTTACTAGCAGCAACTGACTACTTCACAAAGTCGGTAAAAGCCGAACCATTAGTCCAAATTAGAGAGATGGATGTGATCAAATTCATCTGAAGAAATATTTTGTCCAGGTTCGGCATCCCCCGAGCATTCATATCAGACAACGGCACCTAGCTTGTAGGCTAAAAAGTTAAAGACCTATTGTAGCAACTTCAAATTGAATTTTACAACTCAACTCCGAGCTACCACAGTGCAATGGGCAAGCCGAGGCCACCAACAAGATAATCATGAATGGAATCAAGAAGAGGCTTAAAAAAGCCAAGGGCAAATGGGTCGAGGAGCTGCCAAATATTTTGTGGGCCTATTGGACCACACCGCGGAAAGCAACGACCGAAATGCCTTACTCTTTAGTTTTCGATTTCAAAGCTGTAATCCCGCTGGAGGTCGATTTGCTCACAATATGGACTTAGCCTTATGATGCGATTCACAATGAGGAAGTCTTAGCTCAAGACCTTGACCTTGCAGACGAAAGAAGGAAAAACACGCTAATACAAATGACTGACTATTAGAAGCGGCTAGCTAAGATTTACAACCAGAAGATTCAACACTGAGAGTTTTTAGTTGGAGATCTCGTCTTGAGAAAAGTCGTTGGAAACACCAAGGCCCTAGCGGACGGGAAGCTCGGCCCAAACTTGGAAGGGCCTTACAAGATAACCAAGCCTGCTGGGAGGGGTGCCTACAACCTCGAAAATTACGAAGGCAAGCAAGTTCTGAGACCTTGGAATTCCAACTTGAGAAAGTACTACCACTGAAATGTAACTTTCTTACCGAGCTCAAACTCATATCACATATACTTGTAAAAGTTGTATCATATAAAGATTTTATTTTTTATGAAAAAGTACAAAACAAAGCCAGATACGAGCTACAACAATTATGGAAGGGTTAGCCGAGCTTCATCCGAGCTCCGGGCCCTGCCCAGTGAATCTGTCTAAATATACTTAAAAAAAATTTAGGGAAGAGTTAACCAAGCTCCACTCGAGTTCCAAGTTCTATCTCTTGAAATTTTTACCAAAGTATACTTAGCAAAAACTTATGAATAAGGAAGAGTTTGTCAGACTCCACGCGAGCTCTGAACTCTGTCCACCCAAGAAGAATTAGCCGAGCTCCACGCGAGTTCTGAGTTCCATCTCTTGAAAATTTTGCCAAAGTATGCGTAGCAAAAATTTATGAATGAGAAAGAGTTAGCCGAGCTTTACGCGAGCTCCGAGCTCTATCCACCCAATTGGCCCTAAGTATGCTTAGAAAAGTTCAAGGGAAGTTTGGCCTAGCTCCATCCGAGCTCCGAGCTTTGTCTCTTGAAATTTTTGCCAAAGTATACTTAATCAAAAATTTTAAGAAAAGGTTAACCGAGCTCTTAGCGAGTTTCGAACTCTGTACCACAAGTTTGCCCAAACGTAAGCGATAGTTCATCTGAAAGGCTAGTAGAGCTCTAACGAGGTCTGAGCTCGATTCTACGTATCAAATAGTTTTTGAGAATGTAAATTCTAAAAGTGGAACGCAAATGAGGTACAGAAGGAAAAATTTTATTCATTACAGAGAATCATTCAAATACAAGGTCATTCGATTACAAGACGAAAATTCATTGCAGAGAATTGTGCAAGTACAAGATCATCCAATTACAAAAATATGCAAGTACAAAACCTACTTTAAGTAAAAGAGGACCGAGTTGTGCTGGATGATCTTCGTGGAGAGTCACCTAGAGAATGGATATGAATGTCAAAATTGCTTGAACTAGATGTCCAGAAGCGATTATCAAGATTATATCTATGACATCACTCCGGACTATCAAATTCAGGTTTAACAACAGTAGCTCCTCGATAGGTTAAAGTCTGCAATATCTGACACTGGCAAGGATGTGACAAGCTGCTTATCATCCCGGAAGTGATGATCAAGATTATATCTATGATCTCACCAGACTACGGAATTCAGGCTTCACAACAGTAGCTCCTGGCCAAGTGAAAGTCTACCATATCCAACACTGGTAGGGAAGCCGAAGACTACTTATCAACCCAAAATTGATGATCGAGATTATATCTATGGCAAGGTGGCAGTGCGCACCAAGCTCTGCCGTACTAAAACCACTCACTATTTTCCAAGGCCCAATTACCAGATCTTCCCACTGCTTCGAAGCCATCTCAGCAGTGGGAGACCCCGGAGGACTAAACTCTAAAACCACCTACTATAATCTTAGGAGAGAGTAGCAAACTTAGAAGGAAATGTGGGATGCAAAATGAAGTGCAGGGTCTATTCAATTTATAGGGGCGAGGGGATGGCGAACGGACCATCATTAATGAAGAAGGCGAACAGATTGCCTTTAATGCGGAAGGCCAGTGGACCGCCATTAAGAAAGGAAGGTTGACCGCCATTAAAGGCATCTGAAATGATAAAGCATGCACCTGGACAGTGACGTTTCGCGGGCTAAACGCTATCAACCAACTAACAAGAGACATGCATGTGGCAGTTTTTACACCGGGCGCGTGTCGCATCAGATGTGCATGAAATCGCACTTAGCAAAAATTTAGGAAAGAGTTAGCCGAACTCCACGCGAATTCCAAGCTCTGTCCCACGAAGATTGACTAAGTATGCTTGAAAAAATTTGGAAAAGAGTTAGCCGAGCTACAAGCAAGCTTCGAGCTCTGTCTTGTGAACTTTAACAAGGTATACTTAGCCAAAGAGTCAAGGAAGGGTTAGCCGAGCTTCACGTGAGTTCAGAACTCTGACCAAGAGGTTTTCTAGAGCGTTCTCAACCAAGGTGAGGGAAGCGTTAGCCGAGCTCGATGCAAGTTTCAAACTTTGCCCCCAAAGCCTTGTAGCCAGAGTTAGGAAAGAGTTAGCCGAGCTCCACGCGAGTTCCGAACTCTATCCCAAGAGATTTTCCTGAGTGTACTCAAACAAATTGAGGGAACGGTTAGCCCGTCTCTTCGAAGGCTCTGAGCTCTATACCAAAAAGATTTGCAAGAGTACACTTAACCATAATTAGGGATAAGTTAGTCGAACTCGACACAAGCTCCGAACTCTCACCCAAGAGATTTTCCAGAGTGTACTCACACAAATTGAGGGAAGAGTTAGATGAGCTCTTCGAAGGCTCCGAGTTTTGTCCCAAAAAGATTTTCAAGAGTACACTTAACCAGAGTTAGGGAAGAGTTAGCCAAACTCAACGCAAGCTCCGAACTCTCACCCGAGAGATTTTCTAGACTGTACTCATACAAATTGAGGGAAGAGTTAGATGAGCTCTTTGAAGGCTCTGAGTTTTATCTCAAAAAGATTTGTAAGAGTACACTTAGCTATAGTTAGAAAAGAGTTAGCCGAGCTCCACGCGAGTTTCGAACTCTCTCCCGAAAATCGTGCCAAAACATACTTAGCAAGAATTTAGGGAAATGTTAGCCGAGTTCTTTGAAGGCTCCGAGCTCTGTCCCCAAAACTTTGTTAAAGTATAGTTAGCCAGAGGTTTTTTAAGGAAGGGTTAGCCGAACTCTATGCGAGTTCTGAACTCTGTCATTTGGGTTTTTCATGGGCAATAAAAGAAAGATAGAAGCGCGCAGAATAACAAGTCTCATGAAAACTAGCTGAAAAATGAGGATGGAGTTTTGTCGTAAGTCTTAAAAAGAATTTTTTTTTAAAGAGTTCATGCAAAAACAAAGCAAAACAAAGCACATCAAAGCTCGGGAGGAGGATCTTGGGCTGGATCTTCACCAACTCCCTCCGCGGCTGTTTCCCCAGCTTCCTCCGTGGTTGTCTTCTTAGCCTTTTTCGTGAGCTAGATAGTCTCACTGACCAGAGGCACAACATCGACAGCATCCTCATCTTTCTTCAGCCGGTTCATGTATTCCTCTTCGTTAAAACCAGGAAGGATCATGGGCGAGTAGGGCACTGGAGGCTCGAGAAGCTCGGTTGCAAGTGCAGCCTTGGCCCATGCTAGGTTGTCATTGGAAATTCCAAGCTTATTTAGGCAAGCAAGCCACCACTCCATGAAGACCTCGGGGCGGATCTTAGCGATTTCCCTGCTATAGTTGTCCCTGGCTCGACTGATCCTCCCATTGAAGACCCGCTCGTAGACAAGGCCGCAAGCTACTACCCGAAGAGCGACAAGATCTCGCAAAGCCTTGTCCAACCAGCCTCAACAGCAACAACCTCACTTTGAGCTTGGGCTGCAGCCGCGTAGCTGGCATCCTGGGCTTGTTCAACAATAGCCAAGTCTGTCTTCAGCTGATCAACGGTAGTCAGTGCAAGCTTGGCCTTGTTCAGCTTGGATTCTAGGCCTCCTACCTTCTTTTGGGTCCGCTTTTGCTCAGCTGATTGCTCTGCCATACGGTCCGAGATGGTCGTTGCTCTTTGGAAAGGGCGTCAACAAAGCAAAAACACGAAAAAATGTTGAAGTATTAAATACGTAGTTTGAAAAGTACTAGGGTCACGACATTTACCTGAAGTTGCTGCATCACCAGCAAACCCTTGATCATTTCTGAGTTCTCTTCGGAAAGGGCGTCAACATCGTTCGGTAGCATGACAGCCCAAGCCAGGGCCATGCTGGTATCATGATCCCTGGAGGAGGCTACCACCGTCACCTTCCTGCCAAGCTTGCAAGTGTAGAACTCGGACTTCCAAAGCTCGACGTTTGTAATCGAGGAAGGGAGCAAGGCCGAGCTCATCTCCCATGCCTTCTTCTTGGTCCTCTTAGACAGGCCCGCACTGAGTTCTTTCTCTTTGCGCTTATCCAAAATAGAGGTATGCAATGAGTTTGGATCAACCCCCACGATCTCCTTAGTCAGAGCCACAATCGGATCAATAGTTTGCAGAGGGACCTGGCTGATGGGAGGAGCTGTTAGGGTTGGAGGATTGGCAGTCGACGGGCCATCCTTCTGACTTAGATTCTTGAACTCCACCATGTTCATCTCGCCCGAGCTCGAGTCAGAATCGTTGGGCTTTTTGAAATAATGGACGATCTTAACCTCTCTCACGGGCTGAGATGGAGCGTGGGCGAGATCGTTTGAGTGTTCGTTGTTCGAGCTTGAGATGGAGATGGGAAGGGCTGGCTCTTCTGCAGGAATCACCCGATTTCGATTTCTGTTCAGCACGAGTTGGCTGACGACTTCTTCCACCTCCTTTTTCTCGTTGTCCGATGAATCTGAGAAAAGGTAGCTTGACGAGCTTGAGGTGACTACCTCTCCCCTACCTTGAACTTGGGCAGCGGGTTGGTACGTAGTAAGCTTGTCTTCAAACTTCTCTGAACTGAAGGCCACGCACTGCGGGGCCATGCCTTCGATATGCAGAGGAGGAAGGTTGATTCTGTCGAGCTCCTTGGTCTTATGCAGAATCGTATGTCGATAGATCGGCTCGTACGCAAGAAGATGAGTGACCTCCTCAAAGCTTGCCTGTTGTTGACAGCTTAGATGTACTTCTTACACTGTTTGGAATAGATTTTGAATCTATCGTTGAAATCTACACAAGCCACATAAATAAATATCAGCATTAGCATAAGAGAAATTCATAAAGCATGAAGAATACGGACTCGACGTTAGAGACACCTACTATCATGAAAATGACCGTTGTACCTCGGGAACGACCAAAGTCTGTCGTCCCCAGCTCAGAACTCCCAATTACCCGAAACCCAGATAAATTCGTCGACGAATAAGTCTCAATGTTTGATTTTTGTTTTTTTGTGTGTGTGGGAGAGAGAGAAAATAGATTCTCTGTTTTTTCGGTTGTGTGTGCTTTGTATTGTCACGAAGTGAATAAAAACACTTGATTACAACAAATAAATCAGTTATGGCGACCTTGAGAATGTCTGGGCTGAAAGGATTGGGTCCTTTAGAAGAAAATGAGATGACAACAGATGCCATGACGTCCTTCTGAGTTCACCCAGCAAAATTGTTGCAATGGGATTGCTGAAAGGAGCCTTGGGCCATGTTTGGTTAAATAGTAAAAACAAGAGATGGTTGAAGGCCCTATGCCGTATTTGGATAAACACTAAGATACCGTTCGGTAATGCTTCAAAGTTAAATTTTTTTTTAAAGCTTGCTACCCAAGAAGTCGAGAGTTTTTGGCTTTTTGTTTTTTTTGGCTTTACTTTAGCTAAAAATAAGCAAAAAAACAAAAATAGAAAAGTAAAAAAACTAAATTTTCTAGCCTTTTTGCTTATAAACTTAAAAAAAATCAATCGAAAAATTGGTACCAAACGGAGCCTAAAAGTAAGGGTATTCTTAGTGCAAATTGCATTCAGTATAGATGTATGTGGCAAAAGCCAAATTAAGATATGATTTGTTTTTTCATTACCAAACAGTGCAGAATTAATATTTTTTTGAATAAATTGCAGTAACCCTCCTTAAACTTGCTTTGTTTGGTTGAACATCGACTAGCAAGAGAGACTCGGAGGTTGAAGTTCCAAAGCCATGTTTGGTTGGAGAGAGAGAGAGAGAGAGTTGAAGGTTGAGAGCCTTAGGCCATGTTTGGTTAAATAGAAAAACAAGAGATGGTCGAAGGCCAAAGACAATATTTGGTTAAACACTAAAAATAGGGCTATTCTTGGTGCAAATTGCATTTGTCATGTCATGTGCCTGGCATTGAATATTTTCAATCCAAAAACACAAACAGATTGCTAAAGGAACAGGATTTTTTTTTTTTTTTTTTGCGTCGTGTCCGTGGGCACAGACGATTACTAATATATATATATATATATATATATATATATATATATATATATATAAAATTGGCGTAGACCTTTTTTTTAAAGCTGTGTCATAATTTTCTTATTAACTAAAGGTAATTCTTTCAGAAATAGTAGCTTCCAGAACCTGTTTTTAAACAGCTATAGAAGAGGACTTTTTTTTTTTTTTTTTCTAAAATAAAAAACAAAAGTTATGCTAAACAACATGACACATATTCCAACGTATCAAAATCTAAAATCTGCTTTTGAATTTTTTTGACAAACACCCCTTTATACATATTGCACAACGTTGTGAATCTCCGAAGATTTTCTTTCTTAAATCAACATAAAAGAAATTTATTACTAATTATCTCAAATGGAAAGCTTTTAATAGTATCTATGTGTTTTTTCCAAGTTCTATTTTAAAGGGAAAGAATCTTAGTAAATCTTAATATAGGTTGTTGAAATGGAAACTATCCAATCTACATCATAATATATTTTCTCGCAATTTTTGATATTTTTAATTAAAAAATATAACGTAACGTAGATAAAATTATTTTAATAGCATTTATAAAAATCTTATTAGATACGGTAATTAGAGTCAACTTCTACAGGCTTTGCTAGTTGTTCGAATACTTACGTAAACTACGTCATATTGTCTTAATCAAAACAAAAAAATGATTAATAAATTAACAAATTTTAAAAAAGTCTATTTAAGTGTATTACACAAACAAATCAATTATCATTCAAATTCTACACTAAGATACTAACAAAATAAAACTTTCAGGTCAAATTTTGGAATATTTATAGTAGATATTCTTATAGCTTTTACATAGGAAGAAAAATAAGTGTAAATTTTACTGACCTTGCGTAATATTTTTGACAAATATAGCCACCTGCCATATGATTTTTGAAATAGCAATGACTTTCCTTTTTTTGAAACTATTATGAAGATTATAGCTATTTTTTTTAGTAAAAATGATAAAATTACTTTTATTTGTAGGACTTTTATATATTTTTTTTAACACATCAATTAAAATTAATAGATATTTTTTTTTTTGAAACAGTCTTATTCACTCAAATTTTCTTATAAATTTAATATTTTTTTGTAATAAAGAAGTACTTGTTTTTTAGTAATACATGATCAATTTTTTTAAAAAAATAAAATGATAACAAATATGAAAGCCCAAAAAATAAGGGCAATAGCATTTTTTCAAAAAAAAAAAATTAAGAAAGATAAGTGCTATTTCAGATGTGATAGAAAGGTAGTTTAATTATCAAAAATTTCAAGAGAGGTCAGAGAAATTTATTAATAAAAATAAAAAGTCAAATATTTTTGAACAAAAGTAGCGTATGCGTATGCAAATCACTGTTCTTGTCTTATTTCCTCTTTATTTTTATTTTTTAATTTAATTTATTTATTTCTCGACACGTGGCTTCGTACGCGTCGTCTTTTCTTTTTCCATACGTCTCTTGACTGCCTTAATTCACCCTTTGTCCCCAAAGTACGTTCTCGATGTTTCTATGATCCCTAATATCTTGATTGTGTAATTACGGTCCGAAATGTTCAACACGTGTGCTTAAATGGTCCCCCTTGCTGACAATGTCCAAAGTTATCGGTGAATTTAAGGCGAATTTAGGAACTTTTATACACAAATAATGAAAACTTCTACATCAGCATAGATTTTGAGGATCTATGTCCTTAATAAAAATATTACCAAGAAAATTTGAAGTATAATATTATTTTTTATTAATACAAATATCTTCAATTTTTAATGATCTATTAGTAATTATTTGTTATCACATTTTAGGCGAACTCGTTAGAGTTTTACAACTTAAAAAACAGATTAGATATAAACGTTAGATAAGAGATATATTATATGCATATACAAAGAGATATATTGTTATAAAATTGAGAACAAATTAGAAAGTATAATAATTTAAAAAAAATATTGTTAATTTGGGAGAAATAAGAAAAAAAAAAAGGTGTTTTAATTTATTTTTTTTTGAGTCCCAATAAAAAAATGATTCAATAGGAAAAAATATGTCAAACTTTAAAAGTTTTTTGGCCATTGTATTACAACTTATGTGGGTCTTACACTTTTGAGAAAAAAGAAGTAATATTTTTTTTTTAAAAACAATACTCAAATGAAATCTCAACTATTAAATTAA
>BRYE01000011.1:3450000-3452500 GCA_030159115.1 Actinidia arguta var. hypoleuca | reverse complement strand
TCAACTAAATAAATTTTTAAATAAAATATTAGCCCTTAAGAAGTTATTTTAATATATTTAAAAAATAAGTTCTTCAAAAAAAAAATCCATGAAAAAAGTCATAAAAAACAACCAAATAAATTTTTAAATAAAATATTAGCCCTTAAGAATTTGCTGAAGCAAGCAATGCTTTTTTTTTTTTTTTTTTAGTTGTAGACTATGATGGAACCACCTACCATTTACTTTGTGTTGGCAAAAAAGCCCTTTCTTCTCTGGCAATGGTCAATCCTTAATTTTATATGCCAAAATTGCCCCCAGTATGGAATTGGCCTATAAATAGAAATCTTAATTAGATGTTAGGTTATGACTGTGTTAAGCAGCATAAAGCTAGACTATATTGAAAGATTACGATGTTATTGTGAAATTTTCAGATGATATACCAATGTGAATAAGAAAATAATGATCATGATATATATCACTTTTTATGAGTCTTCTACCGGCGTCAAGTAACTTACTCTTCCTATTCATTGGTCGCTTGAGACTCACTTCCTATAATTTGCAATGCATGAGAGAAAGATTTGATATTAAATTGCAAATTAATTACATTCTAAAAGTTACTTAAAGGGTAACCTGCACTTTGCCCCCCTCAAAGTATTGAGCGATTCTCATTTTATCACCTAACTAATTATTTTTTCACTTTGTACCCTCATCTATATAAACCATTGCAATCAAGCCCACTCACTAATTCCATCAATTTTTTTATATGGAAGGTGATACGTGGCGCTCCAGGCTAATACCCATTTCCCAAAACCTAAACTACATCCTTAACTCATTTACTCTAACTCGCATGAAAAAAAAAACACATTGAACCTAACCCATTTCCTTAAACAATTTTTTTTTTATAGTAATTAACCTTAAACTAGTTTACCATTTCCTTCCCTTCTTCACCCTAAACCTCCCCTTTCTTCGCCGACAACACTACTGTCGACACACCGGCAACGGACACAAATCAGCACAGCTGCCATCATCACAACACGCACACACATACGTAAAGAGAGAGAAATCTGGATTAGATCTAAACCAAACTCACCTTCACCATTGCCACTATACACATACCCACCCTAAACAGAGGCCCAACATCACCACCACCACTGCACAAAATGCCACCATGCTCTCTCTCCCTCTCTCTCTCTCTCTCTCTCTCACACACACACACACACACACATAAAATGCCGCAATTTCGGGGAGCAACGCATGGTGCATTTGGGTAGCACATGATTGGTTTGGGGGGTTTGGGGGATAGGGGTTTGGAGGCGATTTAGCTTTTGGTTCTTGGTTGGGGTGAGGATTTGGGAGCCTGCTATTTAGGTTGGTTCTGATTTGAGAGTGGTGAGTTTCTTGGGTTAGGGTTAGGAAGGAGAAGAGAAAAAGAAGAAAAAAGGTGAGGTTTGGGTTGGTTCTGCGATTTATGTTGGATTTGGATTTGGGTTTGGGGTTTGGGTTTGGGTTGGGTTTATAAAATGGGTATGGCCTATGGGTTAGTCATTCCATACGGCACCCACGTGTAATATTCTGTAAGAATTTTGAATGACAGTTACTGTAACCAATTCAAGTCTTGAGAGTTTCAAAGTGAAAAAATTATTAGTTAGGGAGCAAAGTAGGAATCACTCAATACTTTGAGGGGACAAAGTACAGTATACCCTACTTTAAATAGCTAACCATCTATACATAACTGAGAAACCATCAATACATAGTTGAGAAATTGAAACAAAACAAAATAACACTTCTAGCAGTGTTTCACCATTGATTTTATAATTGACTTTGTATTTGTTGAAAAAAATTATTTTGTTCCTAAAAACGTTTTGTGCCTAGTACAAGTTACTGCTAATTTTGAAGTGTATTGAAACATAGAAATGGCAGCAAATATGACCAAACATAACTCTAACCCATACAAGACCACAAAACCACGAAAGAGAATTTCTTCAATACATCAATCCAACTCTTTTCAAAGCAATACACCACTGTGATTCATAGTCCAGTACAAACTCATCTTAACCACCAACCTTGAAGTGAATTTATAGAAAATAGCGGATTAGCGGATCACAGAGAAGCATATAAAAAAAACAAATCATCAGATTTGAGACTAGATATACAACTTTTGGTGAAAGACATAATTTGGTATACGGTTTTTGGATGAAACAAAATAAGAGAAACTTGGAATACAACTGGAAAGAGGGAGTTACTGGAGAGTGGACAGTAGAGATAGCCGTCACCTTCAGCAACAACCACTGGTTGATGCATCAGACTCGGGAGGTTTTTGTTTGAAGATGTTTCTTTTGACAACACTGGATGAGCCCTCGGCCAAGAGACTTGGTGTTTCCAAAATCTGCAGGTCAACAAGGTTACCGTGTTAACAACATCTTCACGGTTAACATAAGGTTAATTAACTACTATATCTGTTTTAGGTAGAGAGGTTTACCGCTACAACCCCGTCATATTCCTAATATACCCCCAAATGGCT
>BRYE01000011.1:3427500-3437500 GCA_030159115.1 Actinidia arguta var. hypoleuca | reverse complement strand
GCTCATTGTGCGATATTTTGGATGAATTGAGAACTTTTGGCAACTATCAGATGACCAAAGTACAATTTCTACAAAACTTGGGGTCAAACTGTGAAAGCCCCCAAATTTCAAGGGTCTAAACCGTTAGTTTGGGCAAAATTACTTGAAAAAATCATTCATCATTGAGAATTAGGGTTCAAGCTTTGAAGGAGGCACGAGAAAAGACCAAGAAGGAGATGAAACCCTAGTCAAGTAATCATGTGCTTTGTATTCATTTGGCATTTCTGTTAATTCATTCATAGTTGTATGACTAAGATGCTCACAATTTTTAATATATTCTTCAATTCTTTATCTATCATGGGTATTTATTTTTTGTGATTATAAATACCATGTCATACAACTATTTTCTTGGAGTGTAAAATCGCTAGATTGAGATATTCCATACTAAATTAAATGGATTGTGCCTAGATAGCATCGAAGATGAACTATACTAGCTAAGATAAATGATGTTTTTTTGTGTTACACCGCTAGGGCTTGAAGCCATGGTGGGTCATACATGAATTAATTAATTAAATCCCTAAACTTGTTCAATCCCATCGTTACAAGGCTAGGGTAGATTTGAAGCGCTAAGACCTATTTTTACTTGAACATAATGTTTATTCGATTTTAATTAATTAGTTTAGTTTAGTTTAATTTAGTTTAGTTTAACAAAATCTTATATTTGCCTTTTGAATTAATTTAGGAAATAATTTTGAGAATAACGTAACTTAGCCTTTTAATCCCTGTGGTACGATACCCGAACTTGTATTACTATTCTATTGAATTGGGATATTAGCTCGGTTCTTTCGTTATTACTTATTTTTTACTTGAAAATGACATGATCAAATTTTAGGGAAAAAAACAGAAGCCCGGGGCAGGTTTAAAATCTGCCTGGCATTTTTTTTCACGAAAACAAAATTCATTCAGTGATAACTTATGCCCTGGGCGTTTGGGGCACGGTAGGGGGAGTTTGGAATTCGCCCGGGCTGTTTTCCAAAAGAAAAACAAACAAACACCTAGGCTGATTTGAAATTGGCCGGGTTCAAAAAAGAATCTATTTTTTTCTTCTTTTCTTTTATTAGTTTCTTTCTCCCATATCTTTTCTTTTCTTTGGTTGTCCATTTTATTTTTCTTTTCTTAATTCTCTTTTATTTTTTTTTCTCGTTTTCCATTTTGTTTTGTTGGTTGCTAACCCCATGGTTTTAAGTTGGGGGCGTTTGTTGCCTTTTCTGTTCTTACTTGTACTTGTGACTTCCTGAGGTGATATCTCTTCTTTCCCTTGCGTTTTCTTTGTTCTTTTGTTGTCTATAGTCACATGTCATTGCGGACAATGTCACCTAAGTTGGGGGAGGGACTGATCTTGCATGCTTGATATATCTTTTCAGTCACCTCAAAGTTGATGTTTGCTTTTTATTTTTAATTTAAGTGATGTTTATGGTTAATAGTTGGTTTGAATGTGAAGCATGTTAAAATCTTAGTGCATATCCATTACTAGTTTTAAATTTAGAACACATGTCATGTTCGAATAATGAGAATTAGATCTCTCTATTTGTGTTTGGATAGCGATTTTTCACTTGTCCATGTACCCTATACACAAGCATTGTCAAACCTTAGGTTCAAATCGAAACTCAAGGTTCGTAGCCTATTTGAATCGAGCAAGTAGGTTCGTAGAGGTGTCCTATAGATCCGATACTCTAAGGCCATTTGGTTTTGATGTCGCTGACTACACGGGTCACTTAGAAAACTTAAAGGGACTAAGGCATTGAATGGGCGCATGAATGCATAAAAAAAGTGTGTTTGAATAAGAGGATGATCACTCATTGTCGTAGGAAGTCTGAGTAGTTGTTGACCATTGGGGGTGCGTATATGAATTTGAGTCGAGATAATACCTTTGTATGGCCATTCCCTTTACACTGATGGACTTGCGATATTTTACTATCTAGAAATAAGTGGGGAGGCCTTTGACTTTGCATTTTGATGTGCTATGTTAATGGATGTGTACAATGTTTCCGATTTGCTTAACACTCTTACCCAAGTGTCCCACTATGCACTGTCTGAATTTGGAATTTGGAGTAAAGTTGAACTTCATTTTAGTGACCAACATAACCGGTGTTTGTGAGTAACATCTCTAAAACCGTCACAAAACTATAACCCGTCAACTAAGGGTAATCTAGGGGTTGAAAGACTTGTTGCATATACTAAATGCAACCGTGAGTCCTATGGAAGTGGCTAGTTAGTTTTTATTTCTTTTCTTTTCTTTTCTTTTCTTGATGACTAGCAAAGTGTAAGTTGGGACTCTGATAGGTATTGAAACATTCACACTTTGGCCCTATAGACTGACTGCACTTGTTACGTCCTTTATTATTGTTACTTGATGTCTTTTGAAACCTTTTCATTTTTGTACATATTTGGATACCATTGTGCAATATTTTGGATGAATTCAGAATGTTTTGAAGCTATCGAATGACCAAAGTATAATTCTTACAAAGCTTGGGGTCAAACTGTGAAAGCCCTCAAAGTTTAGGGGGCTAAACCGTATTTTTGGGCAAAATTTCTGCCAAAAGCCGTATATAAAAGAAAAGGCCTAGTGGGGAAAATTATTCATCATTGAGAGTTAGGATTCAAGCTTTGAAGGAGATTCAATGGTGTTCAACACGAAGACATCACCAATCATGATTTTTTTTTTATGATTTTTGATAAGGAATAAATTTTCACCTACTCAAAATTAACTCCAGAGGAAGAGATGATCCAATCCGAGATAACCATGTCACCACTTTGTTCATGACATAGTTATATCTCCAGTTTGGGAAGTTCACACCACCAATATTCCTTATGATCGCCACTTAGTATGTCAAGATGTCTTACGTCACCCATATGCTCCTCTAAGTCTCTCAAGTTGCCAGTTTATGCTAGTCGGAAGTTCATATTGCTAATATCTCCAAACCGAGATGAACGTGATTGACTCTATCTCCAAAATAGTCTCTTATGATAGCGGCACTACCTCCATCCATTGCGCCGCTATCCCCGGCCACGGCTTCCTTACGTGGTTGTCTGATGATTGCACCATGATCTCTTCACACGCCTGTGAAATCTCCATCTATAAAAGTCACTCATCATTCTCTAAAAAAAGGTAACTGCAAGTACACTACAAAAGCAATTGCTTTCTAATTTCACTGTTAAGCTTTGTCTAGAAGATTTATCTATTGCGATCTCATAGCCATGCTAGAGGGATTTTGAGCGACCTCACCCCGGTCGGTAACATTTGTCTCTCTGCGTAGGTGATCGAGGTCGCCACCTTAAGCAATTTTGACTATTGGTTGCTTGTCCCAGATTTTCACCTCAACAGTTTGGCAGCGTATGTGAGAACGAATGTTCTCTAAACTCTATGCATCTGCATAGTTGCCCACTATCTAGACAAAGTGCTAGAAATCCCATATTACCTCCAATGGCTGGTACTAATCAAGCTCCAGATCTTGAAGGCATCCATCGTGAGATGCACGACATTGACGAGCATATTAAAATCATGAACGAGCTAAATTCACGATTAGTGCAACATCTCACTACGAATAATCTAGCTTCTGCCACCATGCCAGTCCTTGAAGACTCGAACTGATACCGCCTTCTCATCGATCGGGTGACCATGACTCTTAGAATCACCAAAATGCCAGTCAAATGTGTTCTGCAAAGAGCCATCATTGCCAAGGTCCTCACTCCAAATGTGGAAGGCAAAGGAGAAGTCCTAAAATATCTGAGTAGCGATCCTCCAGCAGAACCAAAGAGTCAGTCAGAGAGTCTCATAGGTGGGGAAAATCATCTCGCCCGAATGACCATTTCGACAGATTGCAATAATGTATTGACCGAGCAGAAAATTCAAAGACTTGGACACCTGGATCGATGCTATCAACACCAGCGTGAATGCTCTAGTAATCGTGGATGCATTGATAAGAAAAATAGGACCCCCCATTCACTGAGAGGGTGATGAAGGTTAAAGTCTCATCTAGATTTAAGCTTCCACCACAACTGGGGATTATGAAGGAAAAATAGATCCAATAGACCATTTGGATTCATACAAGAACCTGATGATGCTTGAAGGAGCTTCAGACAAGGTGATGTGCAAAGCCTTCTCAATGACTCTAAAATGGTAGGCAAGGTCGTGGTTTAGAAAGTTATCACCAAGAACTATCACTCATTTGGCGACCTGAGCAGGCTCTTTGTTGCCAATTTCTTGAGTTGTAGGGTTAGGCAAAAAAATGCCTCCCACGTCTTAGTTGTCCATCATAAAGACGGAAAAAGCCTAAAGGATTATGTCAAACGATTTAATCAAGTTGTCCTTGAAATAGAGGACCTTGGTGACAAGGTCATAGTTATGGCGATGATGGAGGGATTCTGTCCTAGTCCATATTTGATTTTTTATCAAATAACATACCAAAAACCTTGTCAGCACTCCAAGCTAAAGCATATAAGTACGTCACCATTGAAGAATTGGCTAAACCCAAGTGAAGGATGTGAGGGAAAGAAGACCACAAAAGGAAGGAGACTGATTTGTGAAGAATGGCTTATAGGGACGAGAAGTGAAACAAAGAAAGCTTGAGTGGGATGGTAAGAGGCAGATTAATGATCGACACCCTCAGACTCCTCCTCACCGAACCAAGGTGCTACTACCACCTCTCAACGCCTCCATTGTCCAAATACTTATAGAGATCAAGAACGAAGAGTTTGTGAAGTTGCCTAGGAATAGCAAGACCAATCCCCTATGGAGAAACAAGAATAAGAATTGTGAGTTTCACAAGGATCATGGCCACAACACAAAAGCCTATTTTTAGCTGAAGGAGCAGAGATGGTTGACTTGATCAAGAGTGGATACTTGAGGAAGTTCGTGGCTGATTGGTCGAGACTAGCCACACTCGAAAGAGGATATATTGATAATAGACCTACCGCTGGAGACATCCAAACCATCCATGTAAATTTTGGATTTGGAGGATGTTCATCATCATCAAAAAAGAGACACGCTCGAGAAACAAAGGGGCAAGAAGAAGATGTAGTATACAATCTCTCTTCACCCATGATCGAGGTGAGCTCTCCCATCACTTTCATCAATGAGGATCTGACAGGCCTTCATCTCCCCCATGATGATGCTTTGGTCATATCTGCCACCATCGTCAATTTCAATGTCCAAAGGATTTTAATTGATAATGGAAGTTCTACTGACATCTTGTTTATCTCGGCCTTAAAAAAGATGAAGATCGGGCAAGATAAGCTTCACCTTTTTCACTCTCCCTTAATCGAGTTTGGGGGAGGATCAATTAAAAAACTTGGGTGGATTAAATTGCCCCTAACTATGGGGACGGAGTTGCACCAAATGACAATGTGGTAGGATTTCATTGTCGTAGATTTCACCTTGCCCTACAATGTCATTTTTGTTGGCCCAATAGGCAACCCAAGAGGGGGGGTGAATTGGGTTTTTCAAACTTAATTTGTGATTTATAATTAATTACGTAATTCTATTGACAATGTACGTAAATGCTATAATGAGTTTAATATGAGAAATACAATAACAAAGCGAAGATAATAAGAGGAAAGAGCATACCAAGATTTACCGAAGTTTGATCACAACACGTGATCTAAGTCCTCCCAAGACCTCCGCAAGATCTTCTTCCACTATTTGTAATCCGCAACTACAATGTGGGGGTTGGTTTTTCAAGTGCCCAACTCACTTTTATACCAAGTGGTTTTGTCCAAGCTCCACTTAAACTTCCTAGTGTTTTACTCACAAGAGGAAACACTCAAACTCTTAAGTGTTTGGCTTTCTACAAGAGAAACACTCAAAAACTCTCACCAAGTGTTTTTTTCCAAGTCACACTCAAACTTACAAGGATGAATAGAGTAGGATGTTTCAAGATGAACAATAACTCTCTCAATAGAGTAGATATGAATGGAATCTCACAATCAATGCTAACACAAAGGAACAAAAAAGATATTCAAGGATTGTTGATTTTGAAACTTGTTGGATGATGAATCAATTTGCTTGGGATCACTCCCTTGTATAGTAAATGCCCTTAGAGACTTGTATTTAATAGCTTGAATGAATAGTGTACCGTTAGTGGTAGTTGGGAAGTCATTAATGCTGTACTAGACAACTCTGCATTTGAAAATCTTCTCGTTGAGTGTCGACACTTCCTCGTGGTGTCGACACTTTCCATGTGTCGACACTTTGTTCAATAGTGTCGACACTTCAAGACTTCAGGTCTTAGCTTAAAATTATCTCTAAGAGCTGATCTGGGTGTCGACATTTCTTTGTCAGAAAATCTTTCTTTGGCTACTGACTTTTGGTGCTGATGTTGGTGTCGACACTTCCTTTCTTCTGATTTTTGATTTCAGCCACTGACATTTGGTGCTGATGTTGGTGTCGACACTTTCCTTTTTCTATTTTTGATTTTAGCCACTGACGTTTGGTGTTGATGTAGGTGTCAACACTTCCCTTCTTCAGAGTTCTAATTTCAGCTACTGATATCTGGTGCTGATGTAGGTGTCGACACTTCTCTTCTTTCGAGTTCTGATTTCAGCTACTGATATTTGGTGCTGATTTAGGTGTCGACACTTGTTCCCTTTAAAAACTTCTGAAGTTGAACACTGAGTTTTGGAGTCGATACTGGTGTCGACACTTCGTCTTCAAAAGTCTTCTTGATATGGCCGCTGACATTTGGTGTCGAAACTTATGTACTGGGTGTCGACACATCTTTCCAGAATGCGTTCCATCATCTTTTTGGTATTTAAAGCGTTGAGTCGCCTTTCTTCCTTCATGATAATTTTTTCATGGATTTATATGGTCTTTGTTCACTTTTATCCATTTAAGATTGATGAGTTATTTGAGTCTTTCAACGATTTTATCATTATGACTTCTGGGCTCAAAGGTGTCGACACTTCAAAACAAGGTGTCGACACTTTCTATTAGAAAGTGTTTATGAATCTTCCTTTGATCAATTGAGTTATAGGACACAATGCTTAGTTGCTACACACTTAGCAAGCATATTAAACACTAATAAATTGTTTTGTTATCATCGAAATCGAGGCTTGATTCAACAATGTTGGGTCGCCCCACGCTAGACAAAATCAAAATCATCACTTTCACATATCATCTAATGATGAAATTCCCAACCACTACTAGGATAGGTGAGGTAAGAGGCGACCAGAAGGTCTTAAGGCAGTGTTTCATGACGGCAATGAAACCAAGCGACAAGTAGCAACTACAAATAAAGGATGCCGAGATGGAAGAGCTAAGAGACGAGGTAAAGACCACACCTTTCCTAGATCCCAGAGATATACTCTAATCTCTATGCTTCCCCATCATTCGGATTGCCATGTGATGATTGGACCGAGCTAACAACAGAACTACGAGATGTCTTGGTAGAATTCCTGAAGAGGAACTATGATTTGTTTGCTTGGTCAGAAGGTGAGGTCCCCAAAATAGATCCCCATGTTATTGTATACAAACTTTTTGCCAACCCGGATCACCCTCCTATTCGCTAGAAGAGAAGGAAATTCTCCCATGAGAAACTAAAAGTGATAGAAGAGGAAGTTTTGAAGCTCATCAATGCCAATGTCATCAAGGAGTCCCATAATCCGAATTGGTTAGCTAACGTTGTTGTCGCCCTAAAGAAAGGGAGAAGTGAAAAGTCTTCATTGATTTCACCAACTTGAATAAAGCCTGACCCAAGGACAAATTTTTTCTCCCAAAGATAGATCTTATAGTCAATTCTACATCAAAGCATGAGCTCCTAAGTTTCATGGACGCCTTCTTTAGATAACACTAGATCAAAATGCATCCCCTAGATAGTGAAAAAACATCCTTTATCACGGAAAAATGGCTATACTACTACAAGGTCATGCCCTTCGAATTGAAGAATGTCGGGTAGACGTACAAAAGGTTGTTCAACAATATATTCAAAGACCTGATTAGAGACATCATGGAGGTCTACATCGACAACATGCTGGTTAAGAGCCTTAAGACAACAGATCACATAGCCCATTTGGAAAAAAACCTTTAACATCTTGCGCCAGCATCGTATGATGTTGAATCACTCTAAGTGCATATTCGGTTTGTATTCTAAAAATTCCTTGGTTTCATGGTGACCAAATGAGGGATAAAGACAAACTCCGAACAGATACAAGTCCTACTTTGGATGAGCTTGCCCAAGAGCATTCACAACGTGTAGTGCCTAATTGGGCAAGTTGTTGCTCTCAATAGATTCGTCTCCAAACCTAGCTTTTGCTTTTAACGGCATCATAGACAAGAATATCCCACTAGAATTCTTGCCCAGGCCAAGTATTGATGCCTCCCAAACTAACATTTTCCAAACAACAACGCAACAAACATAGTGGATGACATCGCCAAGTACCTCATAAATGGAGAGTTACCACATGACAAGCTTCAAGCTCACCAAATTCGATATTAGTCAGCAAGATATGGTCTCATCAAAGGAACTTTCTACAAGAGATCCTTCTTAGGTCCACTTTTGAGATGTCTCCGACCATAGGAGGGAGAGTACGTGCTCAAAGAGATCCACGGGGACATCTACGGCAACCACTCTGGGTTAAAGTAACTACTTAGAAAGGCAATCTGCCAATGATATTTTCTGGCCCCAAATGGAGTGAGATGCAGCGACATTCACCCAGCAGTGTGATAAATGCCAATGGTTAACTCCGGTTAGCCACCTCCCTCTGACCGAGATGGTACCAATGACCAGCCCTTGGCCATCTACACAGTGGGAAATTGACATACTCGGATCACTACCTCAAACTCCATTGTAGAAGAAGTTTTTGATGGTCTTCATAGATTACTTCACCAAATGAATCGAGGTAGAGCCCCTCACCAAAATCACCGACAAAAAC
This sequence comes from Actinidia arguta var. hypoleuca, assembly GCA_030159115.1. Classification (NCBI taxonomy): domain Eukaryota; kingdom Viridiplantae; phylum Streptophyta; class Magnoliopsida; order Ericales; family Actinidiaceae; genus Actinidia; species Actinidia arguta. The sequence goes on along the minus strand of BRYE01000011.1, from coordinate 3,428,593 downwards.
TCTAGGAATTTAGTCTAGAAGATCATCGTGTGCCGATTTGGAATCCAAAAAGAGACAGCCTCCAATAATAGAAAACAGTTCAATAATGACATGTTCTAGTTGTTTTGTTCCGATCTCACCATTTTCGAACATTTTTCCTCGCCAAGTCATCCCCAAGCGAATGGTCAGGTGGAAGTCGCCAACAAAGCAATCTTGAGAAATCTAAAAATAATGCTATAGAAATCCAAGGGAGGATGGACGGATGTACTCCTTAGCGCGTTGTGGGCCTACCACACTATGAGTAGAATCCCCACGAGTGAGATGCCATACTCTTTGGTGTATGGGACCAAAGCAGTCATACTAGTGGAGATAGAGATGCCCACCTTTTGTATAGCATATTTAGACAAGGAGGCTAATGATACAAAACTAAGGCTTAACCTCAACCTCCTTAGAGAGAAGTGAGAATGCGCCCAAGTTTGTCAAGATGCTTACAAGTATCAGGTCGCCAAGTACTTCAATAGAAGGTTCAAACACGTGTCATTTTAACTTGGTGATCTCATCCTAAGAGAAGTCACATTGGCTACCAAAGAGCTTAACGCCGAAAACTTGGTCCAGCATGGGAAGGGCCATACAAAGTTGTCATAGTTGCCAGACTAGGGACCTATTATCAAGAAGACATGGGTAGTAATAGACCTTGAAATGTCGAGCACTTGAAGAACTATTACCAATAGTTGTTTTGGTTGCCATGTTTTCAAGTTCGCCTAACTAACGTCATCTGAATATTGTCATAGCCAAGCTCTAATCCATTAGAATATGGATCTCCATGTAGTTATGGTCACCAATTTCATGTAATTATAGTTATTTTAATGAAATTACCAATTTCTCTAGCTTAGTTATTGTCAAAACTCCATGACAGTGTTGTCGCCAATTTCAGTATAAATGTTATCGCCAAAATCGAAATAATTATATTGCAATTTTGCATGATGATGTGTCGCCTACTTGAATTATTGCCAATTTTTATATTGCCAAGTTTATTCTCTAATTTCAAATAATCAAATGATGATTGCCAAACAATGTTATTTTCCAGATTGACGTATTGTATCTCGTCTAATTT
>BRYE01000011.1:3420000-3422500 GCA_030159115.1 Actinidia arguta var. hypoleuca | reverse complement strand
ATTGGGATGGATACATTTATGGATGGTACTCCCTTAGGGAAGGGTACTAAAGATGAAAATTCCGGATGTGGGTGTGGTGGTGAGGAAAAGGGCGGATGACTCCCTAATAAACAATCACTCCAATCATACTCGGTTAGCTCCCGGGGATTGATTTTATCTACGCTCCTTGTGTGGGTGGCTCACAATCCGGTGCTGAGAGTGTGTGTGCATTGGGATGGGCATTGTTGCATTTAAGCCATTGAATTGGTTTCATTGCCTTGGTGGCATCATCATTGCACTTCATTTCATTTTCATGAATTTAGAGATAGTATGACATTTTCACAATATTTTTCTACTAAGCCGTCGTGCTTAATCAAATAAAATAAAATCACTTTCAGGTGAAAAGGATAAGGGCAAGAGCCCGACTTGATTTGACCGTATTCGGGTCTTTTTGAAGACTTTCTCGAAGACATAGCTTCATTGGATGTTTTGTGTATTTAGAGTGAAGACATGTAATTCTTTTGGGTAATTTAGAACCTTAGAATATGTTTAAATTACATTTGTTACATGTATTCATTATTGGGCACGTGTTAGTCCCTTTTTATTTCAAATATGTAAAAGAAACTAATTTGATGTTAATCTCATTTGGGCAAAGGTTTAGCCCTTCTAAAATTAGTATTTTGTGTCAAACGTTGACTTTTCAACGGGTGTCCATGTAGGACAATTCCTTTAAATTCCGCACTTTTGATTGGTTCACGTAGGATCTTTCTCCGTATCTTTGACTAGTTGACCTCGCACCCGTGGTTTGGTTTTCGGGGCGCGACAGATTGGTATCAGAGCTAACCGGGTTGGAATACCTTGGTACTATGGGGTCTTAGTGGCCTATTTGTTTCCGCGTGCACATGTGTGTTGCATTACGGTCGAAATAAGATGAGTTGCTAAGTGAACATGAATATATATATATATATATATTTTTCTTCTAGTGTCTAATTTTATCGATTTGTATTTAGCCTCTAACTCGACAAGACTACAAGGTATATATATGAGGGTTTCCTTATTTGGATTATTCGCTCGACGTACTAAGTCTCGTTTGGTTAGGTGTTGGATATCGATTGGTGACGTTATTCACGATTGTTGAACGTTGTGTTGATGTGATGAAAAGCATGTTTACTTGTTAAGTATTTCATAACTTTGATGTTGAGTGTTCACATGTTTGTTGATTATGTGTTATACGCCTAGGTGGTTATAAAATGAAGTTGCATAAGTGCCTTATACATGTGATTAATTCCATTTTATGTTAGTACTTGGTAGAAAATTATGCTACAATTAATACGTTAGGAAGCTAGAGACTTATCTTCTTCAGAATTCTAGTATTTTGGGTATTGACATTTGGTGTCGACATTGGTGTCGACACCTCTTCCTTCAAAAATTTGATTTTTGAGTACTGACATTTGGTGTCAACACCTCTTCTTTCAAAATTTTGTTTTTTTTTAAGTACTGACCTTTTCCTTCAAAATTTTGATTTTTGGGTACTGACATTTGGTGTCGACACTGGTGTCGACACCTCTTCCTTCAGAATTTTAGTTTTTTGGTTACTGACATTTGGTGTCGACACTTCCTTACTGGGTGTCGACACATAAAAAAAAAAAAAAAAAATTTTTTTTTGCTACTGACATTTGGTGTCGACACCTCTTCCTACAGATTTTCAATTTTGGGCTACTGACATTTGGTGTCGACACCTCTATACTAGGTGTCAACACATCTTTCCAGAACGCGTTTAATCATCTTTTGGGGTAATTTAAGCGTTGAATCGACTTTCTTCTTTCACGATATGAGTTTTGGGACGCAATGCTTAGGTTCGGCACACTTAGTAAATATGTTAACTACTAATAGACTATTTTGTTATCATCAAAATCGAGGTTTGATTCAACAAATACGACGAATAAATTGCAATATTTTGTGTCAATCCCTTGGTAGTAGTTAAGCGTTTTGGTGTGGTACTATTTTGGTATAGCTATGCCGCCCCGACTAAGAGAACGTGATGGAGGCCGTGATAAGGGCCGAGCTCTAGTACGAGCTGGGGGCCGATCCAGAGGCCTAGGTAGGGTTAGAGGTAGACTTGTTAGATTCTACACTCTTGGTAGATACTCCCGTTGGAGGTGTGGTTCGTCTGAATAGAGTGTGTCGTGGTTGTGTATTTGTGATAGCCGATCGACGCATCGAGGCCGACCTCATTGTCATGGATATGTCAGGTTTCGATATTATCCTCGGCATGGATTGGCTTAGTTCTAATCGGGCGATTATTGACTGCTTCCGGAGAAGAGTCACTATCACCATCCCTTTTGGAGATTCCTTTTATTTTGTGGGTGATCGCTTGGATTTTTCGACATCGTCCTTACATCATCTGAGTGGTAGACAATGTACCACAGGATACTTGGCTAGTTTGTGGGCAGAGGAGGGCGAAACGGCTCTCGACGAACTCCCTCCTATCGTTTGTGAGTATGCGGACGTCTTTCCGGAG
>BRYE01000011.1:3400000-3405000 GCA_030159115.1 Actinidia arguta var. hypoleuca | reverse complement strand
TGTCTTGTAATTTTATGCATGAGTTGGATTCAGTATATGTACTACGCGAATCAATGATGCACGTCATTGATTATAACAACTCTATTTATTTTAGGAGTTGAAGATTGTAAGAACTATTAGTTTTAAAGCTAAATTTTCCGAATCTGAGACTCATAACGTAATCGAAGGATTTGAGTTATATGAAACCTCCATTGAAATTTCAAAAAACCCGATTGATTGGATCAATTGGTTCTTAGTCATTTTTCTTATAAAGTTTAAATCAATTTTAATTGCTTTCATAATTTAAACTTAGTTTAAATCTATCAAAATCAAATACAAGATTTTTATTTTCTCTTTTTAGAAGTATAAGCTAGAATTAAGATAGGATTGAGTCGAAGTGTTTAAGTTCTTGTGTTCATCTTGTCGTTGCTCCTCATGGGACGATAATCGAATTTCAAGATTTATACTACTTCGTGACCCGTATACTTGTGGAAAGAATTCACTTTTGGGAGCGAATCACTCGGCAACCTCAGGAAACCTCATTTGGAGTCTAGCTCGAAAAGAACACAACTCCCCAAGATGATCTAGCTCATCTTGGGTTATTAAGTTGGTCTCTTTCTCGGGCGGGCGTCTAGCATCCTCAACTATGGGAAGGTCCTCTATAGGTTTAGCGAGGTTTTCTCTAGGCAATGCAGGATAGTCCTTAACCTCAGTTTCCATGAAGGAACAAGCCCTGAGGTAGTCAAATATCCAAGAAAGGAGCGAATGATCTAAATCTTCTATAATGACCTTGCCGGAGATAAACTAAAAATCTAAAAATAATACGAAATAGGTTATGGATACTTACTAGGTGACTAGATTGGGCATGCGGAGGAGCCGCCTATTTATAAGAGGATTGAAGGGTAAAAAAAAAAATGCTTCATTGTATAAGATCAAGCAACGCTTCGCTTACTGAGGACGTTTCATAATCCCCTGCAGGTTAAGGGACGCATCTCTCATTAATGGTCGACGCGTGCTACCCATGCAGAACAAGTCATCATTACATGCTTACCTCGCCTATCATCAATCCATTTGTTTTTACTCGATAATGCCAAGTTGTTCCCCTAGGGGGCTACTAATGAGGAATGATTTTTTACCTACTCAAAATTAACTCCAAATGAAGAGATGACCTAACCTGAGGTAATCTTGTCGGCACATTATTCATGAGATAGCCATATCGCCAATCTGGGACGGTCACGATGCCAATGTCCCTTATGATTGTTACTTAGCATGTCAAGCTGTCTTATGTCGCCTCTTAAGTTGCTAGGTCATGATGGTTGGTAGCTTATATTGCTAATATCTCTAGACCGAAATGAACGTGATTGACTCCATCTCCAACACAGTCTCCTATGATTGCAGCACTACATCCACATCGCAAACTCCACCCATTACACCGCTATCCTTGTCCACAACTTCCTTATGTGATTGCTCGATGATTACGCCGCAATCTCCTCACACATTTGTGAAATCTTTATCTATAAAAGTTGTTCATCATTCTCTAAAAAAAGGTAACTGCAATCACACTACATAAGCAATTGCTCTCTGATTTCACTGCAGAGCTTTGCCTAATAGATTTATCTCCTGCGATCTCATCGCCACGCCGAAGAAATTTTGAGCAGCCTCACTTTAGCCGATAATGTTTGTCTCTCTATGCAGGTGATCAAGGTCTCCACATTGAGCAATTCTGATTATTGGTTGTTCGCCCCAGATTTTTACCTTAACAATTTTTATTGATTAAGTTTTTTTTTAGGGTTTGGGTGAAACACTATTCAAGTAACCATGCGTTCTATATTCGTTTGGGATTTATGTTGATTGGTTCATAGTTGTATGACTAAAAGGCTTATGGTTTTCAACATCTTCAATTCTTTATGTAGCATAGGCATTTATTTTCTGTGATTATAAATACTATATCATACAACCATTTTCTTGGAGTGTGTGATCGCCAAATTGAGTATTTTGTACTAAACTAGATGGACCGTGCCTAGATAAAATCAAAGACAAACCATGCTATCTAAGATGGATTATGCCTTTCTGTGTCACACCGATCTTCTAGATGACACCGCTTAGCTAGTAGCCATGGCAGGTCATATAGGAATTAATTAATTGAATCCCTAAACTTGTTCAATCTCATCGTTACAAGGATAGGGTGGATTCGGATCCCTAAGACTTCTTTTTGCTTAATATTTATTCGATTTTAATTGATTAGTTTAGTTTAGTGTAATTTAATTTAACAATATCTGATACCTACTTTTAGAAACTAGTTTTGAGAATTACGAAACTTAGAGTTTTGATCGCCGTGGTATGATATCCAAACTTGTATCGCTATTCTACTGAATTGGGATATCAGTTCGGTTCTCTCAATATTACTTATTTTTGACTTGAAAACGACATGACCAAGTTGGCAAGAGAAGAATAAGAAAAATGGAAAACTACAATTTGGAATAGTAATATTCGAATTCGGCCAGCACACCTAAGAAAGCGCCTCATTACATGTCAATTTTAATTGGTCTTGCCACTATATTGTTATTAGGCTTCAAGCACATACATAAAATGGTTAAAGAGCAAGTCAAAGAAGCATGGGCTGGTCCCAAATAGTTCACAATCCTCGAACAATAATATTAGGATTCACATCCCAATCAACTATGACTTGTAGCTACCTAATACCAATTGGTTTGTGTTTTCTATTGTAGAACACAAAAAGAAATGGCCAAACACTGCCATCAAGTAGATAAAAAGATAGTATGTATTTCTTGGAAGTTTACATGTATTATATGGGTAACAATTTCTGATCATTATATAAATAGTCAAGAACAACCATTATAACAAGTAACAAAAAAAAAAGGTTGAAGAAAAAAAAAAAAGGAAGAAAGAGTAAACATTAATAAACGTTGACTTGCTCTAGCTGAACATCCTTGGCCTTCAAAGGTTCATACTCTCCCAAATAAACCTCAAGATGATCAGAGAGGGTCGACTTATCGATATTCTCATGGTGATACGACTTGCATACGAAGTAGATCACCGTTTGGATGACAAGTCCGAACAAGAAGAGCTTAAAAAGCAACACGAGGCATAGTATCCCGAACCCTACCCTGCCGAGTACACTTATTGACCATCCACGCACAACGAGTCTTCCAAACAATATTTGTATGGCTAGGAGAGACAAATTCAACTTGAAGAAGATTATAATCGCAATCCACAACTTCCCTTTTATTAAGTTCTTGCTCTTGATCATGGCTCTGAATCCATAAGTTTCTTCCAACACGGTCACAACACTAGCCAGCTGCCAAACAACAGATAAGTACACAAAACCTATTGCATACAATATCACGATGATAACGAAAGCCACGGAACCCACTGAGGTGTTTGCGATGGTGATGACCCACATGAATAGGGTTAGCACTGTAACGAGATTGTAGAGGAAAAATGTTGCGAAGGTACACAAGAAAGTGACCATGAGCCTCTTCCAGACCTTGGGAACAACACTCATGACCTTTCTAAAAGTGACCTCCCGTGCAGTGTAGATGCTCGCAATTGTGTAGACCACCGCGGAGGTGGAGAGGAGAGAGAAAATGAGGAGAAAAGTGAAATAAGCAATTTTGAAGAGCCAAAAGTTGATCCACTCCGATGACACGACATCTGATAGCTTCTCATATCGCCTTGTGCCTACTTGTGTCCGATCTAACTGGTATTCAGTGTGGAGGATCTTCCAGAAGAGTAGCTCAGAGATTTCTATGTGGGCGAGGAAGATGAAGGAGAGGGGGACGATCAGAGCTAGGGTTATCTTGCTGAAGATTTTCCTCCATGAGAAGATGATCTTGTAGGACTCTATGTAGATGCCAAAGAGCCCTAGAAATTGCATCTCTTCTTGTTCTCTATCCATGGTGGTTTTTTTCTTTAGTGGAATGAGAGATGGAGAGGAGACGTAGATAGAGGTATATCTGAGAGAGTTGGAGTGGGTGAGGGTGGGTTCTCAAGAAGAATATGGGAGTTTGGTTTGGACCTTCGTTTACGAAACTACCCCGTGTTTTCAAAGAAACTACCAAGTCAACGCCTCTCTTATGCTTGTTTCTCCGTTATTCCCCTTTTTCTTGTATGGACTAACTATGCTAATTTCAAAAAAAACTTTCATTAATTTATTTTCTCTAGAAACTAAAAATGCTGTTAACTAATATACTAAATGTGCATGTGGTATTATTTTAGTAAATGAACTCACTCTTCTATTTCTTTATGTATTGAAAACGTAGTGTCGTTGCATACATTTAGTATATTAGTTTTTGTTTGGGTTGGCCCCCTTCAAAATTATCGCGGTTACCCGTTCATATTGTACTACTTAGAATATTATTCATACTAAAAAAAAAATTTGAATGAATATAGCTAATCACATTATCGAAAAATATTTGTCTTAAAAAAAAATGAACAATATACTTTGTAAACTGATCAAAAGTGATGTCTAGACAAAAATTGATCTAATCATATAGTTACAAATATTCGATTGACTTAGTTTTTTTTTTTTTCATAAATTATTTTCTGAATACTCCGTACAAGATCAACGGGTTACATCACCAAAGTGGGTGCAGAATTAAGTTATTAACCCACAACTTGCTAAGTTTACTGTAAAGTTGAGATTGAGGATCTCAAATTTGTCAAAAAATATATGTATATAAAGATAAGTATACTTCGTAAAAAATTGCATAAATATTATATACTTACATGATGTGTAGTATCTATACCCAAGTGTCAACGACCAACTAAGAAAAAAAAGGTAAATTTTACTAAATTTTGTTGAGATTTCTGATAAATACAATCACATCTTGTACTAACTTTTCTTATTTTTGAAACTATTGTCAAGATTTCTCCTAGAGCTAATTTTTGTACAAAAATAACAACAATGTTGCCCTTGTGTTATGGCTTCTAATTTTTTTCAATACACTAATTAAAAAAATAAATATTTTTTTAAAAATAAATAAATAATAATAATTTTT
>BRYE01000011.1:3395000-3397500 GCA_030159115.1 Actinidia arguta var. hypoleuca | reverse complement strand
GTTCTTGCTTCAACGTTAACCTCGCCTTTGCTAGCTCGCCAACAATTCACCACCCGTCCAATAAGTATTTTCTACCAGCCCCTTCTCTAATTTTGATTATAATTACATGTTCAGTAGGTCTAGGGTAAGAGACTTAGAAAACCTTCTTACCATCTTAGATATCTGAACATTTGGGGGAAGGATAATCATACATGGCTGACAAGGTGAATTAGCTTCCCTCCTCGCCAAGGGAAAATCCTTCTAGGGTAGATCCTCTTGAGTTATCCCCTCCTCGGGATGATTCCCAGACCACGGGGACCATGGGACAGCTACTCACACCCCCTTGAAAACTTAACAAGCGTCATAACTCAGGGCAACCTAGATCACCTTAGGATGACATACTCCTTCCCGGCTGTGCTCTAGGCCAGGATTCCTGATGAAGGCAAAACTATCTTGTTTGCTCGCCCGGGCAAGGTAGCTTTCTATGAGTTTGCTTTTCCTGCCGGCCTCAGGCTCCCAATTCATCCCATTATTAGGAGAATATTATTTTTTTACAATATTTGTCCCACCCAACTTTCTCCCAATGAATGGCGATGTGTTATTTGCGTATTGGTGATATGGAGGTTCTATAGGTGCCATATTTCTCTCAACGAGTTCTAGAGCCTTTACAGCTTGTTTAAGAGTCCAAATCCAGACTCTAGGTGGCTCTCCTTCAAGGTAAGACCGGGTGAAAACTTGATTAAGGGATCTCCCAACAACGTTAAAAGATGGAAGAGGAGATTCTTCTTTGCCTCAGGAGATGACTGGGAATTCCATTCGAGCATGGCCCCGGGTGAAGGAGCTTCGGTTCCACAATCATAGGGCATCCCAGGTTAGCCTCATTTCTTTGGCACGTTATTTTTATTCAAGTATATCATCTTGACTCAAGCTAACCAATATTCTTTTTTTTTAGGCAAACACTGCAACAGATTGCCCATTTTGAATGATACCGAGGTAAAGAGATCTGAAAAAGTTTTTGAGAGAATAGGATCGGGGGGATACTTCGAACTCCCCAAACTACTCGATTCTAAAAACTTTCACAGGTTCTTCACCCCTGGTCGTGTTGAAATGTCTTCTAATGGCGAGGACAACAAGTCTGTTGATGGCGCAACTGCTTCTTCGGGCGACGCGAATGAGTCCCGCCTTTTCTGATATGGACACCCCTGATGTGATAGCCCCCAAGCTGAATCCATAGAATATATAGGAACCATCAGGAAGGAAATGAGGAGGATCTTGCCTTATATTGCTGATTTAACCCTACTAAGGTGGTCAGCGGAAAAAGTATGAGATCCTAATTTGAGTTTTATACCAAGTAATTCAAGCTCAAGCTCGGATTCTAAGTCGGAGTCCTGGTCAGACTCAGGGCTACCTTCTAAACTTAGATCGGATGGTAGTCTCTTCAATCTTCTGAAGTGTTTCACCTATTTCCTAACTGATGTCAGTTTTTATTTTGTAGCTATGTCGAAGAGAATCAATTTGACAAAGCTCGCCAAGAAGGTGGAGGAAAAAAAAAGAGACCAAGGTTGCCACCACTTCTACCACTGGCGTCGTGACCAAAGATTGGGAGGGCTCCAAGGCTGTCCCCTCTTCCACCAAGGGTGTGGTGATTCTGGGAGAAACGGCCCAGGGAAGAAGACCCCGACACCTCGCGCATCAAAAAAGGCGAGGTCGATGATTCGAAGGGAAAGAAAAAGGAGAATATGCCGTTGCCTGATGCGAAGAAGGCCAAATCCAAGAAGACGGCGAGCGGAACTACTCGCCCACCAGCCCCCGAAAAGGGCACCTCGGCCAGACCAAGTCATCCATTGGGACTCGGGGCCTTAGTGATGGCGAGTGCTTTTGTGGCCAAGAAGATTCTGGCCAGGGTAGTGCTTTCTACCTACAGAGAGAAGGTAGAAAAACTTCGCTTGGATCATGTGGTTACTAAATTTCTCCACTGTATTGGCCAGGTATCTACCTATTTTTTATTCTTAGCTCTTATTTTTTGTATCCTTATTTATTCAAGGTGCTCATGAAATCTTCGTTGTCGTAGGCAGTCGTGCTAGGGTCCTCCCTCGCTGTCTGAAGCAGGGATAGAGTTCACGACACCATCTTTTAGAACGCCCGAGCCAACTCAGCCAAACTTGAAATGGTCCATGCTCAAAATCGGGCCATAGAGGAGAAAAAACTTTTGAATGTTTTTAAACAATTCAAAAATAAAAACATGTTTGCCAATAAAACTGTTGCCATTTATATGTCAGTTTTTCATATGATAAAATATTATTTATTTAATTATTACGTAAATATTTAGACAAAACCAACCATACATTTCATATCATATAATAAATTTATGAAAATTATAAACCATAGACTTAGACAGATGTCATATATTTTTTTTGTACATTTTAAACATGATAAGAAATGTGAAAAACAAGATTAAAAAACCATAGCACTTATATCGCGATCATATATTTTTACGTGTTAAGCGTGATAATAACAAATG
>BRYE01000011.1:3382500-3390000 GCA_030159115.1 Actinidia arguta var. hypoleuca | reverse complement strand
TACAATATGTCACTTTATGCGCCTTCAATTGACTCTTGTGAGCTTGAGCTTAGCTTTAATTTTTCATTTTTTTTCTCACCCAATTCGATCTTATTAGACAATTTTATATTTGTCTTGACCATTTTCATATGTTTTTTGTAAAGCTCCTCATAAACTTGTTGCAAAACATCATTATCTTCTACCTCTTCTTAATATTTAGGCAAATTCATTTTAGCAAATCAATACATATCAACTCGTTTAACATAAATTCAACCATATAATGAGCAGCTCGCTTTGATACCAATTTAAAACTACACATAATAAGGATTTGCCCAAAGGAGTACAAGAAATAAACTACTCAATGCAAGCAATTAATCAAATATTTGGTGTCCGTACGACTTTCAACCAAGTGATCAACAACTAATTATACCAATTGTTCCATCAATAAGCTATCTAATCCATATTAATCAAAACAATAAATGCAATAAACAATGAACACCAAGATATATGTGAAAAAATCAAAAGTAGGAAAAAAGTACGGGATCGATCGAGAAAAATGCACTAACTCAAAAATTATAGTGGATACAAGAAATTCTCACAACTCTATAGTGAATCGCACACTCGCAGATATAGAATATTCTTGATGACTCTTTAGTGCACCACTTCGTGCCAATCTCCTCTGCTTGATCACTTCGCGCAACTCTGAATCACTCTGAATCTTCATTTCTTGCCTCCGGACTCACTCCAAAGGACTTGAATCGTCATCTCTTGCCTCCGAAATCATTCTAAGAACTTATAACTTCATGAGTTCAATTGATCAATTTCACCCTTAAGATATCAAATTGAACTATATGACTGTATGACCTTCTCTATAGCTCTCAAGTACCCCATTCTCTCTTTAGATGATATTTGGAGGCTCTCATAAAATAAGAGGCTAACTTTCTATTTATATGTTTAAATTACACTGCAACCCCTCAAACTTTACAACTATCCCTGAAACTTTAAAATCTTGCAAATTAGGCATCAAAACTTCATATGATAACGTTATCACAATATAATGCGATATTCTGGATATATATGTATTCTGGTTATGATAACATTATCATATAACTAGTATTTTTGTATACCATTTAGGCAAAACAAGCAGCACATAAATAAAATCATTAATAAATAACAAAAGAAAGACAGTAATAAATAAATTAAACCAGCCATTAAGGCCGTTGTAAACAAAGTAATACCAGCCATTGAGGCGGATAAATAAATAATTCAAAGAGAATACTGAAAATATATTCTTGTTATTGAAATTAAAGAAATAACTTACAATGGTTTACTGGAAATAACTTGAATTGCTTGAAATCACAACTATTGAATACATATGAGAGTAAATGTTTATAAGGGAAGGGTTACAATAGATGGTTGAGACAAAGAAGAGAGAAGATGTGGTTCTCCGGGTTTGCTCCCCTCTTGTGATGACTTGAACCTATTTTATAGAGAGAGATGACAGAGTACTTTCGGTGCTTTGACTTGATGTTCATATGGGTGAACGTCTTCCGTTACTTTTGCTGAATTTATGTAACTTTTGTTGACTGTCTTCACTGACTTTTACTGTTCACATGAATAGTAACTTTTACTGTTCACATGCTAATTATTTTTAACAGCAGCTTTTCAACCATTAATTTGGAAGTAGTGATTGAATCTGTTAAAACAATTAGATTAGTTCATGCAAAGGGATCCTGGGCATCTTGGAACTGTGATGCGTAAGGATCCTTACTTGTGGAGTTTATTGATTCTTCTGAATTCTCTGACTCTTCTTCTTCTGAAGCTTGTGCTTGAGCAAGAAGTAATTTAGCAACTCGGAGTAACTCACTGTTGTCTGACTTGTTCTTTGATTTTGACTTGGAAGGTTTAGAACTCGAAGCAGGGCTGCTTTGATTAACTTGGGTATCTGGTTTTCTTGTGACTCGGGTGAGTGGGTTGATTGTAGCAGTTGGGATCTTTCTTACTGGTGTAGGGACCTTCATTGGGAATTCTTGTTTGACTTGATCAATAATTCGTTGCTGTTTAAATCCATCCCACCATTTGACAAAATATTGTCGGTTGACTATATTATTAGCAATATTATATTGCCACTTGAAAATCCAGAGGACTTTGTATTTAAACATAAATAAAAATAGAATAGGAAACTGACTCATATGGGAGGTTACTTTATAAGAAGAGGAGAAGTAGGTAATTTGATCCATGAGATCAGAAGGAATTATCTCATTAGTGGCTCCATGAAGGTTCCACCACCTTAAAAACCAAGAGGGAATAGTAGTTGACTTAAAATACTTATCAAATGAAAAATACTAGGAGTGTGAATGAGACTCATTTTGATATAAGATTACTTTAGACCAAGCGTCCATATAATCATAATAATTATGCTGAATAGAGAAACCTGGTAAATCTCTCATGATGTTTGGGTGTCCCCATTCATCTAGGGAAACAATACGATGAATATATAGTGAATGAAAAGCTATTTTACTATTATCAAATTAATCAGAAAAACTTTTGACTACAATTGAGTTATGGTGGTAAAGAATATCTTTATAGAAAGAGAGGGATTTTTCTGGATGCGAAGGAATGAAGTGCCATCCAGAAGGAAAGAAAGAATTTACTAAGTCAATAGTACTGTGAATATTTTTATGGACTGGTTCTTTTGAAAAAAGATTAATAGTATTTTTTAGAACATAATCTGTTTTGGTTGAGGGTGACTAGTACTGATATTTGGTTTGTGTAGCTTGACTGGATTGAACTGTACTGAAAGGGTCACTGGCTAAAATAGACTGGTAACTTGGCACCTATTCAAAAGATCAACTGAGGGTTTAGGAGGTGTTTGACTGGTAATAAGCGCAACTTGCTTGGAAGGGTTCTTTTTACTGGAAGACATCTGCAAAGCAAACATTAACAACCACTTAAGATGTATAACTTGTTGTTGTAAATAATATCTCTTTGTAAGAAACAGATCTGACGCATTCGCCAATCAATCTCTTCTCTTTTAGTAATTGGATTGATATCACTTCTGTGGATTGATTCAATCTGGGATTGATACCATTTCATAACCTTAGTATAATGTTTAATTAAGGATCTGTAATGATAACAGTATGGGGGGGGTAGGCATGGTTATGGTTTTCCCTATAAAATTTCTCTAGTAAGAAAATCAGGAATTGAATTTTGACTTCCTTTTATATATTCTATATCAAAATCAAAAATACTTAAAATTGATTGCCATCTGGAAAATATTTGTTTACTTTCTATATTTTTGACATCTTTTTGTAAAATATATTTAGCACTTTTACAATCAACTCTTATTAAAAAATTTTGATTTAAAATATCTTCTTGAAACTTTGAAATACATAGAACTATAGCTAAGATTTATTTTTTAATAGTACTATAATTAGTTTGTGCTTTGTTCCAAACACATGAATGAAAATGAACTATTTGCTCAGAAGAATTTGGACTAACTTTTTGTAGAAGGATACCTCCATAACCAATATCAGAGGTATCAGTTTGAATGATTTTGAAAGAATTATCAGTAGAGATACCAAGACAGGGCAATGTCTTGACATACTTTTTTAACTCTTGGACTATTGAAGTATGAATGGAAGACCAAGGATGAGGGTTATCCTTTAATCTTTCGAATAAAGGTTGACACTTTTTTCTAAGATTTTGATAGAATTCAGCAATGTAATTGAGGGAGCCTAGGAATCCTTGTAACTGATTTTTATCTAAAATTTTATCAGGAAATTTATCAGCAAACTGTATTTACCTGGTGATTGGGATAAAAGTTTCTTGATGAATATAATAGCCTAGAAATCTAACTTTTGTTTGAAATAATTCTATTTTAGGAGTAGAGATTACTAGACCATTATGTTTAATAATTTTCATAAATGTGTTCAAATGTTCATCAATTGATTTGGAAAAGATGAGAACATCATCAATGTAAACTATAGAAAATTGACTGAAGGGATTAAATATTTCATTCATAATATTTTGAAATTCAATAGGAGCATTTTTTAATCCAAAGGACATTACATTCCTTTCATAATGTCCAAAGGGTGTTGTGAAAGCAGTTTTATATTTATCTTTGGGATGTAATTGTATTTTTCAAAATCCGCTTTTCTAGTCGAATTTAGAAAATATAACTGCATCACTTAGTCTTTTAATTAAATCTTTTTTGTTAGGAATCGGGTATCTTATCCATTCTAGAACTTTGTTTAATGGTTTATAATTAATTACTAATCTTGGAACTCCTCTTTCAATTTCGGAGTTTTTGTTAACATAGAATGCTGGACAAGACCAAGAAGACTTGCTTTTACTAATGATGTTGTTTTTTAATAAATCATTTATTTCTTTTTTACAGTGTTCCATAAGTTTTGTACTCATTTTAATTGGTCTTGATTTAGTGGGAATTTATTTCTCATTAAATTCTTTAATATATGGGAGATTTACTATATGCCCTTTCCTATGCCAAAAAGCACTAGGGAGAGTAGCACAGATTTCTTTTTCTACTTTATCTGCAAACTAATTTATTTTTTGTTTTATTTTATTATCTTCTAATTGTTCTTCAATTATTTTGTATTTTACTTCTTTAATAAAATTTATTTGTTTTTCTTTTTGATTTAGAATATTTATTGATATAGAACATTTTTTTAATCTTTTTAACTCAATAGTTTCTAGTTTAGTTAGGAATTTGAAAGTTACTTGTTGTCCAAATGGTTTAGTAGTGACTCATTTAGTATTAGTAGTAAATGGGTATAATAAATATATAAAAGGTAGTCCTAGAATTACTTTGTCAGTCATATTTTTTACTGATACAAATGAGGTTTTAAAGCATACATTGTCTTGGCATATATGTACTTTGGTGAGTTTATATTTTATATTCATTTTACTTCCATTAGCAGAACTTAGTTTTTCAGTAGTTTTATGGTAATATTTAGTAGATAGTAATCCTTCTTGAATACAGTTTAGATCTGCCCATGTATTAATTAAAGCTACAACTTCTATTTCATAATCATAAATTATTAGTTTAACTTTTGAATGCCATTTTTGTAAATTTATTTTGTTGATTATACTTATTCTATTATCTTCTAATTTAGTATTACTGGATACAGATTCTTCTGATGATTCATTTTTCAATTCTAAGAATTTTTTATTTATTTTTAATATTGTAATCTCTTTTTCTAATGTTTTATCTTTTATCTTTAAATTTTTTATCTCTTTTTTAATTAGGTTTATTTCTTGTTGTACATCTTGTAGAGTGACTTCTTTTTTTTATATTTTCGAAATCTATTTAAAGTACTTGTAAGACTTATAACAGGTTTATCTTTCTGTAGTTTGTTATCTGTCCATAAAGTTTTAAATATATTAATGTATTGTTGTTTTAACTCAATGTTTTCTATTTTACTGATTAGTTCGATTAATGCGTCTTCTTCTTGTTGAGATTTAGTAAGTACATTTAAATTTTTACAACAATTATCATTACATCATATTTCTATTTGATTTTCACTGTCATTGGGAGATGAGGAATCTGTAGTTTTTGGTTGTTCTTCTGACTCATCATCAGATTTATAGGTTTCTATGTTTGTTAATTTAAATATTTCAAATATGTTATTTTTATCTTCTTCAGATGGTGCAACTGGGGGAAGGCCATATTGTTCGTAGAAATTTTCTAATCCATATTTAGCTTTATTTTTATCTTTATTAGCTTGTTTACTAATTTTCATATATCAATGCACATTCTTAATCCTTCTTTTTGAATAGTACTTATGATATCTCCATAAGTTAATTTATTATATTCTATGGTGCTTGTAGATTGACTAAGGACATCTCTTATTTTATGAGCAAAATAACGAGGTAGACCATTTATGAATTTTTCTTTCCATAATGATTCAGTGCAATCATTTCTTAACATTACTCTGGATGTAAATACATCTTTGTACCATCTAAAATCACTTAGTGTCAGATTACTTAATTGATCATGTATTCTGGAATGGATATCCCTAGGTGTTCCTATGAAATATTTTATTATGGTATAAATTAAGGTATTAACTCCATCTGGTTTTCCCATTCCTATGTTTTCATCAAAAATAGGAAGGTTATTTTCATCTAATTGCACTGCTTTTTTAATGTTTTCTCTTGACTCTTCGGTAAGATATTTATCCCACCATGACTTTAACATTCCAGTGAAGCCAGAAGCTAATAATTCAACTATATCAGATTGAGTATAATTTGTATAATTGGTTAAATAACTATTAGCAGCCATGGATAAGTGATGTAACTTTTGTAAAATATTATGTTCACTTAATCCATCTATATTCCATTAATATAATTTTTTAGCTTCAACCGAAAATTGATTATCTAGGTTTCTTTCTTCATACTGAAGGTATGGAGGAGTAGGTTTGGAATACCAAGTTTTTGTAACTGTAGTATTAATAGGAGTGTATTTAGGATTTATTATTTTATTAATATTAAATTGATTTTCTAATTGTTCAATATCAATGTTTGAATAAGATTCGGTATCTACGGTTTCAACTTCTTTTTTATTAATAACTTTGATAGAAGATTTTTCTTCTTTTAGATTTTTTGTTTCTAATCTAGAGAATATTTCTTCTATTTTTTTAATATCTTTTGTTTCTTTTTTAGTAGTTTCTAGTCCAAGTTTATTTCTATTACTAGGAAGTTTAATTATGGGATTTTCTAAAATTACTTTAGATGTACTAGAAGAGTTTTCTATAGGTTTAGAATCAATTTTGGTTTCTATTTTATCTAACTGTTTATCTATAGTTTTAAGGCATTGATTAGTATAATTTTTTTGTTCAATAACTTTGTGAATTTCAGTATTTTCATTAGATAACTTAAAAGGTGAAGCTCTTACAATTGATCCTTTATGTTCAATGTTTATTGTTTCTAAAGGAGGGTGACTAGAAGATATTATTATGTTATCTGTTGTTTCTCATGAATTTTTTGTATAGTATTTATTTTCTTATGATAATTTTTTAAATAATCAAAGAAGTTTATTTCAGCACGGATTTCTTTCATAAATTCTCTCCATGACTTTAATATTTTAGACATTTGTTTTTTAGTATAATTATGTTTATACTCTTGTCTTTTTATTTTATTTTCTTTTGACTTAAATTCTCATAATAACTTATCTATATCTATTGAAAATTATGTATGAATAGTTAATAATTGTGGGTTAACAGGAGTATTTACTTCAAAATCTGTTTGTGTAGGTGACCCCTGAGAAGATTCTTCTTCATCTTTTTCACCAAACTTGGGATGTGTTGAATATTTGGGCTTACTGACTTGTGAAGATGTTTCCACACCTTGTAAATTAACTCTAGTTTCTGAGGGATTTGTATAATTTTTTATCTTTTTGGTAACTGTTTTTACTTGTTAGACTTCTACTATCTAGGCTACATCGAGGTAAATTTTTATTTCTGGAAGTACTTGCTATGTTAGCAGTGCTTTTGCTATCAAAAC
>BRYE01000011.1:3370000-3372500 GCA_030159115.1 Actinidia arguta var. hypoleuca | reverse complement strand
GTATCCTTGATGTGTCATTGTCCCCTACATGTCCAACACGGATTCTGTACCCAGTTAGGCATGTAGGTGCTTCATATTTTTGCCCCTTTTTTATGGTCCTGTAGAAAAATCTACAAAGCATACACGTTGCTTTGTAATTATGCCCGGAAGTTGTGGTGGAACATATCTTGGGTATGCCCTTCAAATTTAGAGTTATTGGCTGAGTGGTGGCTTTGCCACAAATAGGAACTGACAATATGCAATTGCGAAAATCAATTTATTTTCGAGTGTTGTGAAGTCTATGGCTGTCCAGGAACGAGATATGATATTCAACATAAAATGATTAAGAATAGAGCGTCATGGGTTATCGTTGCAAAGGGCATCACTTGCTATATCGCTCAAAACTTCTTATATTGCTTGAAGGGAGTTAGAAACGTAGAGAAACCAACTGCTGCTGTTTTTTCTTTGTTATTCGGTGTTTTGACATATCGTTATCTTTGTTGGTACCTTGTTAACACCGAGTTGTCCCTCTGTTTGTGTACTTTTCAGTTTGAAGCAATATGCTTTGCTACTAAGTTACAAGGACTTCTCCCTAGTGAATTGTATTTTGTCAATCAAAAAACAAATTACTTATTGGACCAATATGTTGGAACCTGCTCCTCAATCTGAGATAATTTCTATTTCTCTTACAGGTTCAAGTATGGCCAAAGAAGTGTGGTAGGTGTCTCAACCTTCTGAGTCACCTATTTTTTTTCCCACTATTGATATGTTTTCAGTCTGGTACTTCCCGTTGTTCCGTTCCGTTGTCTCCATTCATACAGGACATATGCTCGGCAATTGCTTACTAGGATTTCAAATTTTGGTGCTTTACCCATATACTATGTTATACGCATTACTGTCTTTGAAATTTGGATTTCTAGTTGTAAAAGAAAAGGATTTATTCGTGTGCTTTACCAGAATTCATTTCCTTCGACAAATCCAATATCCAAACAGAACTTAAAGACGTCTCCAAGTCTTTTGATTTGTATGTAAAACTTATTCTTAAATGATCTGTTTTATGGTTTCTTCATTTTTGTCAGGTAATACCAGCAGAGGGGCATGCTGCGAAAATAGCGACTGCTAGAGAAACTATTGGGGATTCTGATTTTTTTCTCGTGGTTAGGACTGATGCACGTTCAACATAAGCAGAGTTCGGTCTCTCAGAAGCCATTTCGCGGGCTGATGTTTACTTGAAAGTAATTCCTTTAGGATGTGTTTTGATTAAGACTGGGTGGAGAAAAAGATAAGAAAATGGAAAAGTTAATGGATCCAGTGGTTCATAACTCGTAAAAAGAGTTTTCTTTACGATTATTTGTCAGGCTGGAGCCGATGCTATATTTGTGGCAGGACCTAGGAGCGATGATGATCTGAAGGAGATTGGAAGCAAGATCAATGGCTTAAAGGCTTGTACCATGCTAGAAGGTGGGCTCACGCCTTTGCATACGTCCGAGGAGCTCAAAGATATATGCTTTCACTTTGTTGTGTATCCCCTTCACATCAATCTATGCTTCTGCTCGTGCAATGCTTGACGTGCTCAAGACTCTGAAGGAGAGCGGTACCACCCAGATCATCTCAACAAGGTGACTAATTTTGAGGAATTTAATCGGTTGCTTGACTTGAAGTCCTGTTTGGAGATTGAAGTGCGGCATTCCAGCTTCAAAAAGGAGGCCAAGAGTTTAATTTCGAATCGACTGTTTCATTGATACCGTCGTTGATCTTTCTTTAAACTTATTCTTCTAACCGACGCTATGATACTGTACTGCGCGCATTGCTTTGATCGCTTAAGTAATTAGGTTGCAGGTTTTGATTTGTTATAAACACTTGCAAATTTTAAGACTTTTTGAGGTTGATACTAACAATGGAACTGTTCTGAAAGAAGAGAAGGGTTAGTATACTTGAAATGGACTCATGACTTGGTACGGATGAAGGAAATCTCCAGTTGATACAATTTTGAAGAATTATAGGGTACTTAAAAAAAGGATTTATTTATCCTTTTTAACACATGAATTGGTTCAACAAGTAAGATCTGGGTTTCATTTTCAGGTACGCAATTCGGATCGTCCCAAGAGTGAGTCAATAGGATATTAGCATAAGGTTGATAGGACAAACGTTCTAAACCTGGACAAACTGTATCCTGGAGGGTTCGAGTGCTCGGGAATACGTGAGTCCACACAAACAAGCTCAACTTTAAGTACTTTTAATAGGTGAAAATACTAAGGGTAAATTTTATCATTGGTTCCTATAGTTTGATTAAAGTTTCACTTTGATATTTAGAGTTTCAATTTGAACAATTAATTCTCTAAAGTTTCATTAATGATTTCAATGTAGTTCTTCTATCAAGACTCATTAAGAATTTGGACGAAAAGTGATCATGTGAAGCTCACATGATCCTTTTGAGATGGTAATTTTACCAACATTGGTCCCTATAATTTTATCAAAGTTTTACTTTGGTCCCTAAAAATGGTCATGCGAGTATTCACAT
>BRYE01000011.1:3350000-3360000 GCA_030159115.1 Actinidia arguta var. hypoleuca | reverse complement strand
TGACTTTAGTTACACAAAGTTGTTCAATAGTTAGGCTAGGAAACCCCTCTTCCAGCATCAAGACTACTAAATCCAAGAATAAAATCAAGTCAGACAACACTGAGATATTAAGAGTGTCCAATCTACTCTTACCCCAAGTCTAAGCCCAATCAACAGTTAAAGAAGAGTCATATGGTTCAAATGATTCTACAAATTCTGAAGCATCTGATGCATCTACCAGTAAAGATTCTTATGGATCCCAGTCACAAGATGCCCAAGACTCATTTGCTTTTAATATTGTAATTTCTTCCTCTAAAGATTTGCCTTTATTTTTTAATTCTCTTATATCTATCTTAAGTAGATTAATTTCTTGTTGAAGATCTTGTAAAGTAATTTCTTTATGTTTATCTTTTCTAAATCTATGTAGAGTAATTGTAAGACTTATAATTGACTTATCTTTTTGGGGGTTGCTATCTATCCATAGGTGTTTTAATTTATTAATATATTATTTTTTTAATTCAATATTTTTTATTTTATTGATTAATTCAATTAATACATCTTCTTTTTGTTTGTATTTAGTAAGTACATTTAATTTTTACAATAATTATCATTACAACTTATTTCTATTTGATTTTTACTAGGACTATCACTAGAGGATGAGTAATCTGTAGTATTTATAGGTTGACCATCAGATTCTTTATCAGAATTATATATATCTATTTTATTCAATTTGAATATTTCAAAATTTTATTTTAATCTTCTTCAGATAATTGTAATTCGTTAACTTTTGCTTTTGACCAACAATTATTTTTTTAATGAGCTTTCTTATCACATTTATGACAGGTAATAACTTTTTTATTATAACTAGATTTTTTATTACTGTACTTCTGTTTCTGAGTAGATTTCTTCTTAGGATTTTCATAATATTTATTAAGTTAAAATTTATTATGTATATGTGTCTTGTATGATCTATATTCTTTAATCTTTTTATGTTTTCTTCTTGATGGTGTTACTAGGGCAGGCCATATTATTCACAAAAAAATTCTAATTCATATTTGGCTTTATTTTTGTTTTTATAGGCTTGTTTACTAATTTTCATATCTATACACATTCCCAATCCTTCCTTTTGAATAGTGCTTATTATATATTCGTATGTTAACTTATCATATTCTATGGTACTTGTAGGTTAACTAAGGACATCTTATGAGCAAAAAAATTAGGTAAGTCATTTATGAATTTTTATTTCCAAAAGGATTCAGTAAAATCATCTTTTAACATTACTCTGGATATAAATACATCTTTATACCATCTGAAATCACTAAGTGTTGGACAACTTATGTTACTTAGTTGGTCATGTATGCTAGAATAAATATCATTAGGTGTTTCTATAAAGTGTTTTATTATAGTGTAAATTAAAGTTTTTACTCCATCTGGTTTTCTCATTCCTATATTTTCATCAAAAATAGGAAGGTTATTTTTATCTAATTGAATTGCATTCTGAATTCTCTCTCTTGATTCTTCAGTGAAATATTTATCCTACCATGATTTTAACATTCCAGTGAAACCAAACCCTAATAGATCAACCACATCAGATTGTGTATAATCTGAGTAATTTGTTAAATAGCTATTGACAATCATGAATAAGTAATGTAATTTTTATAAAATACCGTGTTCACTGAGATCATCTATGTTCCATTCATATAGCTTTTTAGCTTCGGCTAAAAATTGATTATCTAGGTTTCTTTCTTCATATTGAAGATGTGGTGGAGTACGCCGAAAATACCAATTTTTTTGTAATAGTAGATTTGACGTTAGAATTTATTATTTTATTAGTATTGAATTGTTTTTCTATTTGTTCAATATCAGCATCTGAGGATGTAGAGGATTCTGTATCAGTTGTTTCTATTTTATTTTTGTTGATAACTTTGATAGATGATCATTCGTCTTTTAGGGTATTTATTTCTAGATGAAAGAATATTTCTTATATCTTTTTAATATCATTTTTATTTTTCTTTGTAGTAGTGAGACCAAGTTTATTTCTATTACTGGGAAGTCTAATTATAGGTGTTTCTAAAGTTATATTTGATGTACTAGAGGAATTATTTGTCGAAGGATTAATAATATATATATATATATATATATATATATATATATATATATATATATATATATATAAGTAAAAATAATTTAGGTATGTAATTTTTTTGGCCGGTTGGGAATGAGAGGTCAGCGGAAGGTGGGGTGAGGCAGGTGAGAGGTCAGTAGGTCAATGGCCACCACCATACGGTGCCATCAGTGGCACAACTACCCCGATTTGGTCGGTTTTCTAGCGGAATAGCCGGGAAAAAAGTCCTCTTCTCCTCCGGGAGCTTCGATATTGGTGTGGACGGTGCTGTTTCTCTGAATACAGAAACTGAGAGAAAGAGAGAGAGGGTGATTTGGGAAAGTGAAAATATACGATTTGGGTAAATTCACCATTGGTCTTTGTAGTTTAACAATTCGGTCATTATAGCTTTAAGTTTAACAATTAGAACCTTATAATTTTAATTTAGTAATCCCTCCTTCAACACTCATTAGAATTTGGATGAAAAGTAAGCACTTAAAACTCACTTAACCCTTTTTAGAAGGTTTTACTATAATTGGACTATATTGAAATTATAGAGGCCTATTTTTTTTAATTAGAACTATATAAACCAAAGTGAAACTCTATTCATGGACCATATTGAACTTTTATTAAAATTATAGAGTCCAAATTGTTGAAATTATAACTATATAAACCAAAGTAAAACTTTATTCAAACTACAGGGCTAATAATGAAATTTACCCATTTGCAGATTCAGGAAGTTTGTGGCTTCTCGTTAGGCGGGATGTTAAGGAGAACTTGACACCTATACATTTTTCAAAAACATGAGCTCCCATATTATATAGATTTTCATAATATGTTACTTTTTTTGCCGATCAAAAGAATAAAAAATTATAGTGAATTGATCAAGTAAAATTAGATTAAACCCGCTTAGGTTTAGGCTCCGTTTGGGGTAATAATAACTTTAATTTTTAATTTTTTTGTTAAATACCGAAGCTAACTAAACCAATCCAGTTTAGGATTCCAAAAAAGAACATTGCTTTTTAAAGACAAAATTTGCTTGTGAGTATTTGTTTTTTTGGGTTTTCTTTACCAAATTACCATTTGGCCACATTAATTAAATAATTTGTTTACTTTGTGTTTTCAAAAGTAAGTTTCTAAGATGATAGTATTATTTTTTAGCATCTTATTTAGTAATTACTATTCATATAGTGTGTACTCAAAATGATTGAATAAATTGCTTAATAGGTTAGTAACTGTTTCTAGAATTAAGTGTTGTAATATAATCCACGATTGATCTATACATGGGAATTAAGTCCCATGTGATGATTGAATTATTACATTTTTATAGCAGCATTCTCTTTGGAAATAATTCAAAATCTCATCATTATTAATTTGGATGAACTTGACTTTGTATTTTGAGTTGGTTTCCATCTTCTCATCTTTTAAACACGGCTGTCACTGTGTTCTCTTTCTATTATGTGGGAAAAAAAGCCCATTCCATTTGAACCCCAGCCCAATGCGCTTGTACTGAGGTTGAGATATCGCTATCTCAGTGGAACCTTCTGTGTTTTTTTCAGCCCAAATTATTTTGTGCTTGTGAACTTGTGCATTGCTGTCATCATGGGCGAAACTAATTAGAGGTAAGTGGAGTCAATTGATCCTATTAGAAAAAAAAATTATATTTTTAGTACACAAAAAAATTACACTTTCACTTTAATAAAAAAAATACACTACTTTGATCCTACTGAAAAAAAAATTATATTATTATCTCATAATTTTATGATTTTGACCCCACTAAACTTCTCTCTTGGTTCCGCCCTTGATTGCTGTGAAGTTAAACTCCCATCTTTTTGCCTAAAAAGTGGTCATCCCATCTAGGGGTGAGCAAAGAAATTGTTCAAACTGTAAAATTGCCCAAATTCAACTAATATGTGCGGTTTGATTACGGTTTCAAATTTTAAAACCGTAGACTAATTGTTTGTAGGCCAAATTAGTTGTCACAACTTTGATTTTTCTTCATGAAACCTCTGGTCGGGATTCGACTATCACCCTTTTGTTATATTTCAATTCATGTGTTGAATTAGTTTACTCTACCTTTAAATTGGCCCTACTTGTGAACGATAAGATTAGTCTCTTTAATTAGTCGGTCCAATAAATCAAATACCAAATTATCAAAAAAATATATATATTATTAATGGATTGATTAGATTTAGCTAGTGTTACCGTGATGTGATCTAGTTTCCATTGGGTCACTTCCAACGTCTTTTTTGGACTTCTGTTTAATTTGATTAAAAGTTATACATTTTAAAATTGTTATTGTCACGAAAAACTAAAGAAAGCATAAAATTTTGATCAAATAATTAAAAAATAACTAAAAACTAAAAATGAAATAATGAAAACCAAAGGAGGTGTGTTTCACTCACAGTGATCCACATGAAATGCAAATTCTGAATGCATGCCCATGACATTTATGCTCAACTCGTGAAACTCATCCACAGTCCACCCCTCAAATGTGTTTCTAGGTAAAGGACAAAAATAGGAGGAAATTTGCTTCTTCTTATTTTATTTTATTTATTTATTGGTTCATGTTAAACCCATCCAAATCAAGTCTCATTTCAAATTCAAACCTTTTTTAATTTATTTTATTTTTATGTTTTTTTTTTCATTTGGTTGTAATTACAATATTTTTTTTTTTTGATTGGCAAAGTAAAATATCATTTAGGTACAATAGAGACATGCATAAAAGAGTTTTAGAAAGCACACAGACTTCAATATCTTGATCATTGACACGAGTAATACAACTTCTTGTTCTGAAAAACCATTTCCATAAACAATAATACAAAAACAATCATATTTAGGGTATCATTTGATGTGTCACCTAGGTACATACTCCACTTACATGTGCTTTAACGCGAGACTCATCAAATAATGTGAATCAGATAAATCCTAAATATAGTGTACAAATGTTAAGAAGATGAGAGAGCTTAGGTAAACCCATGCTAAGGGAATTTTGAGGGTGTTTGCTATAACTGTGGATATCAATTTTTAGATTTTAGATTGTAGTAGAAGTGGATATAATTATTTGATGCTGCTGTGAAATTATGAAGTAAAATTGTGAGATTTTGAATTAACATAAAATAATGAGTAGGGATATTTTTGTCTCTAATTAATTAATGACCACTAGAATCTGCTCCAAAGGACCTCCAACGCAACTTTAAAAAATCAGTTTTTAGATTATTTTTCAGCTTTCTAGAATCACCATAGAGTTATTTGAAGAATTCAAAATCTAAAATCTGCTCCTAAAAGCTATCGCTAACACCCCCTTTGATTTTGTACAAATTCTGAAACCATAGCATTGTTGTTGTCATTCCAATGTTGAATGGAGATTTTATTTTATTTTTTTATTATTTTATTTTTTTATTGTTTGGTTAGGTAAACTCCAATTATGGTGAAGTGATTATAAAATTGTAAGAAAGTGAACAAAGGTGGTCAGTGATCGCACCCAGTTTTGTGTGGAAAAAGGTGGTCAAGCATGCATGCAAATTGTTTGGCTGGGCTACACGATAATTAGTGTCCCTACTGATGCAAATTAAGCAATAATTCTATCTGCCTGTCTGGAGATATTTTCCAATTCTCATATGGTCAAACTTACCAAACATCAATCATGGGCTTCAATTTAATTTATGCTTTAGGGCTTAAATTTGCCTCAAAATAAATTCTAATTTAATTGATTAGGGTTTTAAAAAGGCAAAAATACTGAACGGAGTTGTTTTTTATAGGTTTTTGTTAGGTGGACTAGGACTGGCGACGAATAACTTTAATTGTGATCTAATTAAAACTTCAAGATTTGATTTATTATATTTAAAACTATATGATTTAATTTGTTACCGAAGTTAAACCCTAGGTTTGTTTTGTAATTTCTCCTTCCTTATATTTTCATATGATTTCTGTAAGAGAAATTTAAAAAGTACAAAACTATGATGTAATGATTAAAAAAAATCAAACTAAAAAATTTTAAACCTAAGGAATCTAATTAGCTAGCACAAACTTAGCCTCAATACCTAGAAAAAGAGCATGCCCTTTCCTTGCTGGTTGACCAAGTCAACTTGGTCCCATTTATCCTCTAACATCCTAAACGCTTAGCTAATAAAAAGGAGTTGCTACAATACACAACCTTAAAAATAACACAAATGGTGTACTTAATTATAATATTATAACTTTTATTTATCATAAACGATTGTAACAATTCACCACAGTTGCAGTAACAAGAAAAGAAATCATAACTTTTCTTTATCGTAAAATGTTGTAACACACTATTTTATACTATTTTTAACATACATACTCCTGTAACATTAAGCACAACCGATTGTAACATTCACCACAACTGATCGTAATATTTTTGTGGTACACACAATGTGTAATATTGATTTTGCCATAATAAAATTGATAAGTTACATTCTTACAGCTTGTAGCTCAGTTATCCCAAAATTTTTTGAAATTACCAAATGGGTAATTCTTATAACTTGGGTCAGTTCATACGAGACTCTACTCCAATTTTAATTGGACTCCTTACTAGTAGACGGTGGAATTGATCCCCCATAAATAGTCGGTTCTTTGGGCCGAATACCGAGTTATGAAGAAAATTTTTTTGACTATAATTGATAAAATCTTTTTATCAATTAGCAAAAATAAAAATAAATAAATAAAGATTGTAGTTAGTCATTGTTTCACACTTCCTACAAACGTTGATTATTTCTCCCTGGAGATTCTCTCTTAAATTGTACCTTATTAGTTGACATTTTAAGTTTTTTTATTGGTATATTTTAGTTATTTATATTAATTCTTTTATTGTATTTTTTTTAAGGGCCTCTAGAGTCCAAACTACAAACCCCTAGAAAGTGAAATGCATTTTAAAAAAATACAAAAGTTTATTGCCTAATGACATCTAAATTGCTTGTGCTAGATACATAGCACTTAAAATATTTATCTAATTTCAAACAAACTCTGTCTTAGATAAGGTAAAATTATGGAATATGGATGAGTATGGAGGATTAGACGGAATGATTATAAAACTTGTCTTGCTAAATGTTGATACCACAAGTCCTTTTGATGGAATAGATGGATGCCCCAAAAGATTCATTTCACATTTTATGCCTAGTTTAGCCAAAAAATATATATATATATAATTATTTAATTTTTTTTGAATTTTTTCGTCTTTAAGCTTTTTTAATTATTTAATTTTAATTTTATATTTTCTAGTTCTTTTTGATTAAAAGAGTATTTTGCTCGACAAATTAACTAATTTTTTTATCTTTACAGAATTTTTTTTAAATTTAAATAAATTTTTTATTTTTTCAGTTCCTCTTGTCAATTTTTGATCTACGGTGAAAAAAGTTCACTAAAGATTGAAAAACTCGAAAACCAAATATCTGAGCCAAATTGGCCCTTATAAACAAAGGGTTGAATTGTCATTTTCTCTCTAGTGTAAAGGGCACTTCCGTCAAATAATTATTGATAAGCTCTTTGGGTCATGCTTTTGTTTTCAACAACCAGACAACTAACCTTGACCAAATGACTCCATTGCCCCTCCTATTC
This sequence comes from Actinidia arguta var. hypoleuca, assembly GCA_030159115.1. Taxonomy (NCBI): domain Eukaryota; kingdom Viridiplantae; phylum Streptophyta; class Magnoliopsida; order Ericales; family Actinidiaceae; genus Actinidia; species Actinidia arguta. The sequence goes on along the minus strand of BRYE01000011.1, from coordinate 3,352,340 downwards.
TCCACGAGCTCCTTTGTTCTGTCCCCCAAATTCAAAGGGCATATTTGTCTTACCAGCAATAACGCGCCTTAATAACGCGCCTTTGACTATTTTGGGTTGTTTATTTTTATATAATCTAAACATAATAATAATAATAATTTATAAATAAAAGATTCATCAAGTGGAGAACATGCTAACGTTTGATTTTGTCATAAAGTGTCACGATTTCATGCTATGAAGATAACAGTGATAATGTTAATCCAACGTCACAAAACCACAACAGAAAATTGGTACACACAAATCCTCCACCGTACACGTGTCCTTCTACAACCATCAAGTGCCCCTGTGCCTACCATCATACTGCAAACTAAAAAAAATACCCCAAATTTAAAATGGCCCCTTTTGTGGTTTTGTTTTTTGGGTTAATTTTTTTAATTTTTTTGTCTTTATAAATTTTTTTGGATGTTCGATCAAAATTTTATATTTTTTTATTCTTCAGGACGAAAAGAGTCCAACTATATAATTTAAAAATAAGTTTGAAAATTCATCTATTTTGAAAATAAATTTAGATTTTAATTTTTTTTTGGACAAAAATGCCTTTTTTAGTTTTTAGTGAACTTTTTTTTCAAATAATATGAAAATCTCTACATTTTTAGACTCCTCGCGTCGAGAGGAATCTAAAAAATATAAAATTTTGATCGAACAATAAAAAAATTTCACTAAAGACAACAATTAAAATAAAAAAACTAAAAAAAAAAATCTAATAGACCAAATTAAACTTTTAAACCTCAGTTTTTTAAAACTGGACAAGTGTTCTGGTACAACCAATCTAGATACCTTTTACATGTCAACTATATTTTGTACTGAAAAAATTTATACACAATAATATTCAAAAATTGAACTATATGGAACAAACTACTCAAAATTCTTGCACAGAATAATACTCAAAATTCATTAGAGAGGGTGATTGCTGCTATTTATTATTAGCTACTTATGTTTTTTTCTGTATTGAAAACAAGTGTTTGCCACGATTTTTGTTTATGGTAAAAAATAATTTTAAAAATAAAAAAATTATTTTTTTTGAAAGCTCAATTTTGATATTTTTCAACTTCTGTTTGTTGAATAATCAATTTTAACAAAAATTCAATTACAACAAATACCCTCGCATGACAATAGCTTTGAATATACAGTAAATACTTCATTTTCTGAATAAAATTCTAGATAAAAGTATGGGTACATAACATTAGTGTTTGCCTAATGCTATTGTGTTTATCCATTTTACAAGTGAATATCATCCACTTCTTTGGTGGGTTAGTTTATTGGGTTCCACTAATTTGTTAGTAACTTCTATTGAATTGAAGAGTCAAATAAAAACTTAGGTAACGTTCACACGCATTCTAAAATTAGAAACATAATTTCAAGTTATTACCCTTATTGTAATTTACTATTTAAACAATTAAAGTATATTTAAAGTATTAGAATCCTCTATTTCAACCAATCTAAATATTGTGCATGGTTGATAGAACTCATAAGTAATAATTTTTGTTTTTCTCTATTTTGAAAGTTGGACCAAAATATTTGACATAATTTTAGTTTTGCTTATGAGTTAAAAATAACTTATAAAAGCTAAAAAAAAGTTAAATCTTGTAAGTTATATTTAAAAAAAAAATATTTTTAAATAAATTTTTTTAATATAAATTCAGTTATATCAAATATTTCATGTATCCAGTTCACCCATCTCTTGTACACCCCTTTTGCCCATGCCACACAAACCCTATTAATAGACCTGCAAACAGAGAAGATCATTGATCCAAACTTTGAACGGTCAGGATTGTTTGGTGAAAGTAGGACCACCCTACCCCTACTACCCAATTTGGTGCTTTTGACGCAAAGTTGGTGCTGTCAAACACCATCAGTCAAGAGAAGTTGGTGTGGACAAACATGGTGGAATTGTAAGAGACGAAAATTGAGAAGTTTCTATGCTAGGAAAGAGAAATTTTATTTTGGGGTAAGTTTCTCATCCATTTTCCTAGATACCAGAATATGGGATTTTCTTGGCCAAGGTCTTTCCTTTGGGATTGGGTCTTGGAATTTTGATCTGTTCATACTCTTCAATGTGTTTCTTGAGCAAAAAATTCTTGGGTTTTTGAGCTTTCTCTCTTTGTGGACTTCCCTAGTTTGTTCTGTTACGTGCTTTTATGGCTTTTGGAGACCAACCTAACCTCACAAACTGCAATTCTTTTAAAGAAAAGATACCAAGAAAAGGTGTATTTTCTTTGAGGGTTTTGTCTTCTGGGTCAAAATCGTAGGGTTCCCATCTTTGTTTCCAACTGAAACCTAATTTTGAGATTCATCTTCATC
>BRYE01000011.1:3315000-3320000 GCA_030159115.1 Actinidia arguta var. hypoleuca | reverse complement strand
CGGCCAACTTCTAGGTTACTAATCGAGGGTTTTGGCTTCCCCTCCCGCGCGAATTTTCGGTCTCTCACTGTTGACTTATTGTAAGCCATCTTATTTCAGGTACACTAATATACCAATTTTGGCACTACCTAGCATGTCATTCCCAAAAGCATTTTCAATTTCCAACATACATAAAAATTACATTTATCAAAAGTTTAATGCAACAACATAAGTATACAAAATATCAAATTCATTAATATAAACAATTATTCAAATCATTTAAATGCATTTACCATAAACTATACCCATAAGTGTTCAAAGTAGGTGACTACCGGTAGACAATGTTCTAGAGACGAGACTAATAATTCACTACTGGTAGTGGATACAAGTATTACCGCTAGACAATGATCTAGAGACGAAATGCAAATAATCACTACCGATAGTAAAAAAATTACTACTGATAAACAGCGATCTAGTGGCTAAATACAATTAATTATTATCGGTAGTGTAAAATAGTACTACTGGTAGACAATCATCCAGTGACAAAATACAATTAAATACTACTAGTTGTGGAAAAGAGGACAACCGGTAGATCGGGCAATCAACTTCTAACTTCAGAAATAAGAGAACTATCGGTAGAAATATTATGACTACGGTAGGTAACGCAGAAAACAGAATACTTTCAAATCGCAGAACCGAAACTTTTGTTCATCTAAAAATAAAGTTGTTTAAGCTAGGGTTAATACCCAAAATAATGCCTCAATAAGCTAAGTATTAGCCCTCAACACATTTACAAAATCAAACCATAACAAGAAAACCCCATTTACCTCAATAAATGCAAGAAAACTCCAAAAGATTGTTTAAGATGGGATGATGTCCAAAATTCCAATTTGCTCCGATTCAAAACCTTCTTGGTTTAATGCGAAGCTCCCGGTGAGTAGATAATCTTCTCCAAAAGAACTACCACTCAAATCTAACCTTTACACACTCAAATCTTGACTTGAATGCTTAAAACCCTAGAGAGAGAAGAGGAATAAATGCGTTTGGGTCAAAAGAGAAGTGAGAGAGAGATATGAAATAAATGGAATTCAAGGTCCTTAGGCCTTGTTTGACCAACATATAAAATCAAACTAATCATGAGTCAAGTAATTGGCCCATTCTTTCACACTAGCCCACTTTAATTTTTCATCAAACCCAATATAAAATACGCTTAGACCCAACTACCCCACAAGTGATCCAATTAAATTAAATGAGCTCAATTTATACTAAATCCATAATAGTTCATATATATACACAGATGTATATAAACACATCTAGATACATATTGTATTATGACATCATATATACGTTCTAATTATCTATATATATAAAAAGAAAAATTTTGGAACCTTACAACCACCACCACTTAAGAAATTTCACCCTCGAAATTCGATAAACGTACCAGATAGTTTAAAAAGATTTGGATACTTTGCGCAAACCTCTGACTCGCGCTTTCACGCCATGATGAAGCCATAAAATTTTCACCAATAGAATAGTCTTCCATTTAAGAACTTAGTCTCGTGTGTCCAACACCCGAATTGGTCGCTCCTCATACGTGACATCTTCGTTGATGATAAGATATCCCCAATCCAAAACATGCAAAAGATTAGGTTCATACTTCCGCAATATCAAAACGTGAAACATATTGTGTACATTGGCCAACCTCAGTGGCAAAGCAAGACGGTATGCCACGACTCCAATACAATCAAGAATGTCAAACAGACCAATAAACCTTGGCGATAGCATTCCGTTACACCCAAAATGCATCAATCCCCTCTTTGGTAAAAACTTAAAAAATACGTGGTCCCCAACGGTAAACTCCAAGTGATATTTCATCTGGTCGGCATAATTCTTCTAACGACTCTGTGACGTGAGTAAACGTTTTCCAATCAAAACTACTTTCTCGGTCGTGTCACGAACCCAATATGACTTTGCAAGTGCTGTCTCTCCAACTTCGGTCCAACAAACAGGTGACTTACACGGTCCACCGTACAAAACTTCAAAAGGTGACATCCCGATGCTCGCCTGGTAGCTGTTGTTGTATGCGAATCCCACTAAGCGTAGATAATCATCTCACGATCCTCCAAAGTCAAGCACAAATGCCCGAAACACGTCCTCCAGAATTTGAATAGTACGTCAAAATTGTCCGTCGGTCTGAGGATGAAATGTTGTACTGAGTCTCAAATTCGAGCCAAGAGATGACTATATCCTCTTTTGAAAGAGCGATATAAAACGCAGATCTCTATCAAAAATGAAACTTACTGGAACTCCGTGAAGTCGAATGATTTCAATAACGTAAATGACACCAAGATCCTCTGTCGAATTAGATAGATGGATAGGAAGAAAGTGCACAGATTTTGTCAAACGATCGACCACAACCCAAACAATGTCGTGCCTTCTCAGTGACCAAGGCAAACTGGACACAAAGTCCATCGTGATATGCTCCCATTTTCACTCAATAACCGATAATGGTTGTAGCAAACCTACTGGTTTAAGGTGTTCGGCTTTCACTTGTTAGCAAGTCAAACTCTTCGAAATAAATAAGGCAATGTCTTTCTTCATTCGCCTCTACCAAAACTAATGACACAAATCATGATACATTTTCGTCCCTCTAGGATGAATAGCAAGTCGCAAATGATGAAACTCATGAAGAACATCGTCTCTACTAGACAATGGTACGAATAATCAAGACTTATACCTCAAACCCCAGTCTGAATGCAAAGCCAAATTTGTTGGCCCTACACCTCTAGTAATGCGATCGCAAATCGTATTGTCCTCCATATCCTGTTATTGTGCCTTAATAACTCGTCTAATGATGGATGGTTCAACGGACAATGTGAACAATGTAGTAAACTTGTCCGTCTCGCTAAGAAGCAAGTCGTACTCACCAAAATCTTGAAGCATGTATCACTCATGAATAGAAATGCTCGTTAAGGTACTAAAGAATTTTCTACTAAGCGCATTGGCCACAACGTTGGCCTTCCCGGGATGATAATGTAAGTCAAAGTTGTAGTCCTACATGTACTTTGTCCAGCGTCGCTGCCTCAAGTTCAAGTCCTTCTGCCTAAACAGGTACTTCAAGCTCTTGTAGTCTGAAAACACTTCAAAACGTTTCATGTATAAGTAATGTCTTCAACTTTTTAAAGCAAATATAATGGCTGCAAGCTCTAAGTCATGAGTCAAATAGTTTTAATCGTGCGTCTTCAAATGACGTGAACCATATGCAATCACCTTGCCCAACTACATCAAAACGCACCCCAAGCTATCACGTGAAGCGTCACAGTACACAGTGTACCCCAATCCCCACTTAGGTATAACAAGAACAAGTGAATGAATGCTTGCAAGTGTCGTTCCAAACAAAGCGAATTCTCTTCCTCATAAATCAAGTCATCGATGATGCTAGACGTGAAAAATCTTTTACAAATCATCAATAGTAACTGGCTAACCCCAATAAACTATGAATTTCGAACACGGTCTTCGGTTGTTCCCAATTCATCACTGGCTTGATTTTTGAAGAATCAACCGCTACTCCACTTTCAAAAACAACGTGACCTAAGAACTTCACCTCAGGTAGTCAAAATTTGCACTTGCTAAATTTAACGTACAAACGATGCTCTCGTAGAAGCTGCAATACAATTCTCAAATGCTCCTCATGTGACTCAATTGATGGTGAGTAGATCAAAATGTCGTTCACGAACACGACTACAAACCAATCAAGATATGGGTGAAAGACACGACTCATCAAGTCCATGAAAGCTGCTGGCGTGTTCGTAAGACCAAATGGCATTACAAGAAATTCATAATGTCTATAGCATGAATGAAAAGCCGTCTTTGCAATATTCTCTTCCTTAATCCGCATCTAATGATAACCCGATCTTAAGTCAATCTTTGAGAAACAATTTGAACCCTTTAATTGGTCAAACGAATCGTCGATTCTCGATAGTGAATACTTGTTCTTTATCGTCACACGATTTAATCGCTGGTAATCAACACACATCCGAAGTGATTCATCCTTCTTCTTTGCAAATAAAGCTGAAGCTCCCCACGATGATGCACTAAGTCGGATAAAACCCTTATCCAACAAGTCTTGAATTTGAATCTTCAACTCTTACAACTCTGCTAGTTCAAAATGATATGGTGGTATAGAGATGTGCCCAGCATGTGATCAATGGAGAATTCAATTTCCCAGTGCGGTGGTAACTTTGTTAAATCTTTCGAAAAGACATCTAGGAATTCATAAATAATCGGTGGCAAAACCACACTAACTACACTACCCTCGTCGATCAAACAAACTGAGAAAAGAAAATTCAATTTTCCTTGTCTACGCACATCGGTAGATGATGGAGTAAAGCTACAACTCCGATCTCACACAAAGTAAAAATGGTTACCCTCAAGTATACAAAAGATAACTCGATGCTAAAAATAGTCTATCATAGCACGATAACCGATTAACTAATCCATACCATGGATCACGTCAAAACTAGTCATGTCTGACACGATAAGTCGAACACAAAATATCGATTGGCGATCTCAACCTCACAAGATCTACAAACTTATCTCAAGGTTGGTCTCCCCCAAGTAGAGTGTCTAACCAAAGCACTAAATTTAACACCTCTATCTCTAATCCCAATGCCCAGATAAAAGATGATGTGATGAATGAATATGATACTCTTGTGTCGATGAGAATACAAACCCACGAATTAAAGACAAGGAAAGTACCTCGTATTATAGAGGTATCAAACTACGGCTCTTGCTGTCCTACTGTCCCTAACGGTCTAACTGCTGATGTCATTGCATAGACTTGGCCCTGAATCCTTTGACCCTGCTAACCCAAAGCCTGTGGTCCAAACTGATGGGAAGTCTGCATCGATGTGAATGTTGGGGTGGCCCTAGAGGCCTGAACTGACTAAGTAGGCTATTGAGATCCTGTAGCTCTCTGATTGTGTTTTCCTCTATGTGCATTGTCGCATGACATGACTAAC
>BRYE01000011.1:3270000-3277500 GCA_030159115.1 Actinidia arguta var. hypoleuca | reverse complement strand
GAATTGCGGGAATATTTTTGTGTGATTAGTGTGGTGTGGGCCCAATGAGAAAAAAATGTTAATTGAGAGATAAATTAAATATTTGGTATTTAACATTGTTTATTTTAGTCTTGTATATTAATGTTAGGACTATTTATTTAAATTTTGTTTATATATTTATTTATTTGATTTTTTTCTTCATATATATATATATATTTGATTTATGTTCTTTATTAATTGTTTATATATATAATAATAAATAGTATCGGGTCGGTCATAAACGGGTCGAGTCTATTAAATTCATATTCAACACATTTTATTTAATGTATGTATTTTAGAAAAATAAATGAAATGAAATTAATCATATCAACGTACCATTAGACGAAAATGAGATACATAGCTCGGAAATGAAATTAACAACAACAATTAATACTACTACTAAAACAAGGTAATACTAAACGAGAAATTAGCAAACATACTAAAAATAGAAGGGTCACACCAACAAATGCATAGATGAACAAACATCCTCACTAAAAGTGAGTCTGAGTATCATTTTTCAAATCAAGAATTTCTTCATTTTCTTTATAATAATTTCCGTCGGAATGTTCACTAGAATTATACTCCTTATTGTTTGGAGATTCAGGGACGTCTTCATTGCTTCCTCCACTACCTCCTGCACTAAAATCTAAATTTCTTGCTGCTTTTGGCATGTCTGCATTGCGAATTATGGCTCGTTTCTTACTAGTCCAAAATTATTTGCTAAATGGTATGAGATTACTCTAATCCTTATTCATAATCTCAAATTCTTTCTCTACAACCCTCATCTCCATCTCTTGTTGCCTTATGGTAAGCAATTGTTGCTTATTAGATATTTTTTTTTGCTTATGTTCCAGCTTGCGTTGCTCAAGATCCACCAAGATATTCACTTGCGCTTCTTTGCTCAGATTGATAGCAAAGTTGTCTGTACGTTGCTTTTCCATAAGTTCTTGGCTCAGCTATTCATCATTTCTTGCCACATTGGATTCTTGTCATTGGTGATTCTTTGCCTTGTCTTCACCGCATTTCTTCATGTGGGCCTTCCCTCATAACCTGACCTAAATCCATGTTGATGAACAACTTCAACCTCATCAGAGTCTTGGGAATTTGGAGTATTACCTCTGAGGGGAGAGTTCTGATCATTCGCATGGCTAGATTCAAGTAAAGGTTCACTCCATTTCTCGTGGTACTTTAAGATGTTACAAGCATGGTCGAACCTAAATGTTTGATGTTTGGGTTCTTTAATGTCATAAAGATCTTTATATACTTGATCTATGATGATTCTTAATAACATATTGTAATTAATTATTGACAAGTATCATTTAATAATATACTTACCGTGTTTACTTCACTCCTCCCACTCTTGTACTAGGATTTTGCTTGAGTGATGTACGCCTGGAATAATGTGCATGCCGAAGATATTTTTTCTCAACGAGCGTATAAGGACTTAACGTTTCTACGCTCTAATCTTCGTGCGTCCACAACTTCATGGTTGTATGAAGACTCGACTTTTGCCCACAAATCTTCTTTCCTTTGATATGTCCCAATCTCACTATCAGTTGAATGAAGTATATATACATTGCAGAAAATCATATCCTCAAGGTTTCTGAACCCAGGACCCCTTTGAGTCATTGTGCTAAAAAAATATCATTAGAAATTCATACTTTGAAGATAACAATTAAGTGGATAAGAGACACGTGTCTTCTTACTATTGGACATGCTATATGACATGGTTGAATTTCTTGTCTAGATAAGGTTATCGACGACGTAAGGATTGATATGCTAAGAAATTCATAATTTGAAGATAACAATTAAGTGGATAAGAGACACATGTCTTCCAAATATTGGACACGTTATATGATATTGTTAGATTTCTTGTCTAGATAAGGTTGTCGACGACGTAAGATCTGATATCATCAGAAATTCATACTTTGAAAGTAACAATTAAGTGGATAAGAGACACGTGTCTTCTTACTATTGGACACGTTATATGACATGGTTGGATTTCTTGTTTGGATAAGGTGATCAATGATGTAAGCGCTGATATCATTAGAAATCCATACTTTAAAAATAACAATTAAGTGGATAAGAGACAAGTGTCTTCTTACTATTGGACATGTTATATCACATGGTTGGATTTCTTGTCTAGATAAGGTTATCGACGACGTAAACGCTGATATGATCAGAAATTTATATTTTTAAGATAACAATTAAGTGGATAAGAGACACGTTTTTTCTTACTATTGGACACGTTATATGACATGGTTGGATTTCTTGTTTAGATAAGGTTATCGGCGATGTAAGCACTGATATGATTAGAAATTCATACTTTGAAGATAACAATTAAATGGATCAGAGACACGTGTCTTCTTACTATTGGATACATTATGTGACATGGTTGGATTTATTGTCTATATAAGGTTATCAACGATGTAAGCGCTGATATCATCAGAAATCCATACTTTGAAGATAATAATTAAGTGGGAAAGAGGTGTGTTTTCTTACTGTTGGACACGTTATATGACAAGGTTGGATTTCTTGTTTGGATAAGGTTATCGATGATGTAAGCGTTGATATCATCAAAAATTCATACTTTAAAGATAACAATTAAGTGGATAAGAGACACATGTCTTCTTACTATTGGACACGTTATATGACATGGTTGAATTTATTCTCTAGATATGATCAGAAATTCATACTTTGAAGATAACAATTAAGTGGATAAGTGGATAAGTGGCACGTGTCTTCTAACTATTGGACACGTTATATAGGACACGTTATATAATATGGTTGGATTTCTTGTCTAGATAAGGTTATGATGTAAGTATTGATATCATTAAAAATTCATACATTGAAGATGACAATAAATGGATAAAAGACACATGTCTTCTTACTGTGGGACACGTTATATGATATGATTAGATTTCTTGTCTGGATAAGTTTATCAACGACGTAAATGATGATATCATCAGTAATACATACTTTGAAGATAACAATTAAGTGGATAAGAGACACGTGTCTTTTTACTGTTGGACACGTTATATGACATGATTGGATTTCTTGTTTTTTGATACGGCTATCGATGATGTAAGCGCTGATATCATCAGAAATTCATACTTTAAAGATAGCAATTAAGTGGATAAGAGACACGTGTTTTCTTACTATTGGACATGTTATATGACATGGTTGAATTTCTTGTCTAGATAAGGTTATCGACGATGTAAGGGCTGATATTATCAGAAATCCATAATTTGAAGATAACAATTAAGTGGATAAGAGACGCATGTCTTCTTACTATTAGACACGTTATATGACATGGTTGAATTTCTTGTCTGGATAAGGTTATTGATGACGTAAGTCGACGAAATTCATATGTGGGATTGTTCCGCCATCATTTGTTGTTGTAGCATGATGTGATTTCATTGAAACTCTGTGTTTTGCGTTTGAATGTCAAACTCAGGTGCAGGGTCTTCATGGTAAGATTCATCACTAGATTAAGATGACGAGTTATCAAAAAATTGGTAAGATGGCCTTGTTCCATAACACGTAGTGCTACTTACTAGGGGAGTGTGAGTAATGAGAAGAAGATCATGTACTTATAGGATATCAATATGAGTTTGAAATCTAATTTAAAGTATTGGAGAAGAAGATCATGTACTCATAGTGTTATAAGTATGGATTTCTGATGATATCAATGCTTACGTCATCGATAACCTTATCTAGATTCTAGACAAGAAATCCAACCATGTCATATAACGTGTCCACTAGTAAAAAGACACGTGTCTTTTATCCACTTAATTGTTATCTTCAAAGTATGAATTTCTGATGATATCAACGCTTACATCATTGATAACTTTATCTAGACAAGAAATCCAACCATGTCATGTACCGTGTCCAATATTAAGAAGACAAGTGTTTCTTATCCACTTAATTGTTATCTTTAAAGTATGAATTTCTGATGATATCAGCGCTTACGTCCAGACAATAAATCCAACCATGTCATATAACGTGCCCAATAGTAAGAGGACACGTGTCTTTTATCCACTTAATTGTTATCTTTTACGTATGGATTTTGGATGATATTTTTTTAGCACAATGACTCAAAGGAGTCATGCGTTCAAAAACTTGAGGATATGATTTTTTACAATGTATACATACTTCATTCAACTGATAGTGAGATTGGAACATATCAAAGGAAAGAAGATTTGTAGGCAAAAGTCGAGTTTTCATACAACCATGAAATTGTGGACGCACAAAGATTAGAGCGTAGAAACGTTAAGTCCTTATACGCTCGTTGAGAAAAAATATATTCAACATGCACATTATTCCGGGCGTACATCACTTAAACAAAATCCCAGTATGAGAGTGGGAATAATGAAGTGAACATGGTAAGTATATTATTAAATTATACTTGTCAATAATTAGTTACAATATGTTATTAAGAATCCTCATGGATCAAGGATGTTAAAGATCTTTATGTCATTACAGAACCTAAACATCAAACATTTAGGTTCGACCATGCTTGGAATATCTTAAAGTACCATGAGAAATAGAGTGAACCTCTACCTGAATCTAGCCATGCGAATGATATGAATTCTCCCCTTGGAGGTAATACTCCAAATTCCCAAGACTCTGATGACATTGAAGTTGTTCATCAACATGGACTTAGGTTAGGTTCTGAGGGAAGGCCCACAGGAAGAAATGCAGCGAAGACAAGGTGAAGAATCGCCAATGATAATGATCCAATGTGGCAAGAAATGATGAATAGCTGAGCCAAGAGCTTATGAAAAAGCAACGTGTAGACAACTTTGCTATGCTATCAATTAGAGCAAAGAAACACAAGCAAATATCTTGGTGGATCTTGAGCAACGCAAACTGGAACATAAGCAAAAAAAGCTATCTAGTAAACAACAACAGCTTGCCATAAGGCAACAAGAGATGGAGATGAGGGCTATAGATAAATAATATGAGATTATGAATAATAATTTGAGTAATCTCACACCATTTAGAAAATAATTTTAGACTAGTAAGAAACGAGCCATCATTTGCAATGCAGACATGCCCTAGCAGTAAGAAACTTAGATTTTAGTGCAGGAGGTAGTGGAGGAAGCAATGAAGACGTGTATGTCCCTGAATCTCTGAACAACAGGGTGTATAATTCCGGTGAACATTCCGGCGGAAGTTATTATAAAGGAAATGAAGAAATTCCTGATTTGAAAAATGATACTCAGACTCACAGTTAGTGAGGATGTTTGTTCATCTATGCATTTCTTGGTGTGACCCTTCTATTTTCAGTATGTTTGGTTAATTTTTTGTTTAGTATTACCTTGTTTTAGTAGTAGTATTAATTGTTGTTGTTAATTTCATTTCCGAGCTATGTATCTCATTTTCATCTAATGGTATGTTGATATGATTAATTTCATTTTCATTATTTGTTTTTCTAAAATAAATTCATTAAATAAAATGTGTTGAATATGAATTTAATAGACTCGACATGCTTATGACCGACCCGATACTATTTATTCTTATATATATAAACAATTAATAAAGAACATAAATCAAAAATATATATATATATAAGAGTAAAATTGACAATGTTAAATACCAACTATTTAATTTATCTCTCAATTAATATTTTTTATTTCATTAGGCGCCCACACTAATCACACAAAAATACTCCCTCAATTCTTCTCTCATTTTCTCATTTTTTCTCCCAAATTTTGGGGGAAAAATTGGGGTGAAAAATGGAGAAATGGGGGAAAAAATGGGGACGCAATTGGAGATGAATAATTTTCCCCCATTTTTGTCACCAAATTTAGGGGGAAAATGGAGGAATGCAGAAATGGGGGGAAAAATGGAGAACCCATTGGACATGAAAAAATGGAGAAATGGGGGGAAAAACCGATAGACTAAGGATAGAGAAGATTGATGAAGAGTTATATTGGTATCTACAATATGCCTATGTTTTCGCTCAGCGATGCCGTTTTGAGCTGGTGTATAAGGACAGGATTTTTGTTATGAAGAATACCTTGACTAAGAAGGAAGTATTGCATTTTATGATTAATATACTTCCCTCCTCCATCTGTCCTCAAAATTTTGAGAGGAAAGCCAAAGTGTTTCTCAGCAGCTTTAAATTCTAACAATTTTGAGAAGACTTTACTTTTAAAATAAAGAGAAATGACCCAAGTAAACTTGCTAAAATCATCAATGAACAGAACATAATATTTGTAGCCAGTAGTTGAAGGAGAAAAAGGACCCCAAACATCACTATGAACAAATGCAAAAGGAGCATTGGCCTGTGTTTGACTATACAAAAGGTAGCCTATGTGATTTAGCAACACTACAATTAGTACAAGGTGACTGCATCTGTTTACTATTACAAGAAAAATGAAGTCTTTTAGCAAGAACATCAAGCTTTGCAGAAGAAGGGTGACCTAATCTTTGATGCCAAATGACACTTGAGTCCTTAGTTGTTAAACATGGACTGTGAAATTTGAGAGGAGCAATAACTGCTGAGGGAGGAAGCGGGTAGAGTCCATTTGGGTGATGTCCTTTATATAGAGTTTTCTTGGAAGCTTTGTCCTGAATCAGAAATGAGTTTGAATCAAAAGTAATTGTACAACTGTTATCGTATGTTAATTGATGGACAGATAAAAGATTAAAGGAGATTTGTGGAACATGGAGAACATTGTTAAGTTTAAAAGGAAACGGAGGAGTGGGAAGCAGCCCTCTTTACTTGTGTTCTGAATTGGGAGAGTTGAACCATTACCAATGCTTAAAAGAGAGGTCAATTCTTCCATTAGAATTGGACTAGGTCTATTTCGAATAGTTATCTTAAAAGCATCATACTCATCTGGCAAACCCCTGAGTGCAATAAGAACCAAATCTTCATCATCAACTGGATTCGAAGCTAAGGCTAATTCATTAGCAATATCTCTAATCTTCTGAAGACAATCTTCCATAGGACCAGATTTCGTAGATATGTTGTTCAGTTGATTCTTCAGTTGGTTAATATGAGATCTAGATAAAGTTGTGAATCGCTTTTCTAGGGTTATCCATACTTCTCTACTAGTTTTGCAATTGAGGATCACAGAGAAATTGCTGGTGATAAAGTCAACTATAAATATGAGCACCAGTACTTACCCATAGATTTCGTGCAGCTTCATCATCTGTTGCAGAATACGATTTTGTACCATCAACATAGCAGATCAGTCCTGTTGCTCGAAGAATGTTCTGAAATTGATTCCTCAAGATCACGAATTAATTGAATCAAGTTTCACGGTTATAAACGAACTCAGATTTGAGATGAGAATATTGAGATTTGAAGACAGAGGGGAAGAATTTGGTGAAGAAGATGAAGTATCGGTTGAAGAAACATTCACCATTGACTGCAGATTTGAGGAAGTATTCGCCATTGATGAATGCTCGCTGGAGCTTTCTATGGCTCTGATACGGTGATACGATGAAGAGTTTTATAGAGAGAAT
>BRYE01000011.1:3260000-3265000 GCA_030159115.1 Actinidia arguta var. hypoleuca | reverse complement strand
TTTGCTACATTGGTAGTTATTTTCCTTCATTCTCTAAATTTAGCTCCACTAGTTCTTTTTTTCCTTAATTGTATTTAAGTAGTTAGGCTTTGTTCTTGTTTTGGGAGGATATATCAGCAGGAGAATATATATTCTTCTTCCTCTATAACTCTTATCTCTCTCTCTGCTTGCTTCTTTACGATTTACATATCAGTGGTATCAGAGCCACTGTGTCCATAGATACCCGTGGCAAATCCAACACAGAATTTCGAAATGAAGTGAGCAAAATTCTAGCTCGTCATGAGTCGAATTTCGATCAAATTCATAACACCCTTCAAGCCATTCTCGCCAAGTTACAAACTCTACAAACCAACCTAGAAACAACCGACGTTAACCCGTTTGCCCCCGATGACACTTCCCACCACCACCCACTACCGACACCCACTGCCCATCCCATTTCCAATCTCAAACTATCATTTCCAAAATTCAATGGTACCACCCCTACCGATTGGATATACCGAGCCGAGCTTCGAATTCCAACGGGTTGATCCTAACCAGCTTGTAAAGCTTGCCTCCTTCCACCTTGACAGCTTTGCCTTGCAATGGCATCGATGACTCACCAAATTCCAAGAACCTTAGTCTTGGGTAGATGTCACTGCCGCCTTACTATACCGATTTGGTCCAACCGACTTCGACGACCCATCCGAGGCTCTCACGCGCTTGAAACAAACCACAACGATGGAAGTGTATCAAGACGCATTTGATCGTATCTATCAATTCATTGACGCTTTACCCGGCCGTCACTTGATTGATTGTTTTATCGCCGGTCTCAAAGACCACATTTGCCTTGACACCAAACTCAAGAAACCTTGGACTCTCATCGAGGCTATTGGTGTGGCCTGTTTAATTGAGAAGTGTAATAACCTTCAGAATCGACCCAAACCACCTTTTCGAAATCAACCTTCAACACTACCTCCTCTCCAACATAGTAACACCACCACAACAATTACACCTAATGCCGGTCTCCTCGGACCACCGTCCCATCTAAAAAATACTTCCATAGCCGAAACCTCCTCTCCTCCATTTAAACAGATCACAGACCAAGAAGCGCGCATCCGACAAGAAAAAGGTCTTTGTTTCTATTGTGATGAAAAGTACAGACCGGGTCACTGCTGTAACAAATCCTAGTTATTCATGATTGAAGATTCTCCGCTCCTCGAACCACATGCCGAACCATATACCGAACCTCCACCACCCGAACCTGACCTGATTGAACCTCTCATTTTTCCGAACTGGTCCCAGAGATTTCCTACCATGCCATGACAAGCACCACAAAAGGGCAATTATCGTCCACACACACATAAAAAAATGGAAATCTTGGTCTAATGAAAGGACACGTCTCGAGATGATGCTACTTGGGACAATTAATGTCGATTTTCCAAATCCCACATGCCGAACCGTAGTTCCTTTTTTCTTGAATTGTATTTAAGTATTTAGGCTTTGTTCTTGTTTTGGGAGGATATATCAGCAGGAAAATATATGTTCTTCTTCCTTTATAACTCTTTTGTCTCTCTCTCCTTACTTCCTTATGATTCACATATCATGTTCATCAAGGAAAGAGAAGAACAGGCTTTGAGAAGCAATGGAACCACACCCAAATGATAAAACTCGGAACTGCGAATTCTGGTATAGAACAGAAGGGCTTCTCTATGGTCCTTTTGAGAGATGCAATTTCTTATGTGATGAGACCCATTTGGTGGGTTTTATGTGCTCTTTGAGGGGCAAAAATCAGAGCTTTGTTTGGGAGGTTTTGGATTTGAGGGGATTTGGTTTTGGTGATTATGATGTTTGTTTTGGGTTTGTTGTTGATGGGTGTGATTTGAAATTTCTTGTGAATTTTGATTTGGTCTCATCTTAGCCTCATTAGGGTTTAGGGTTTTGGGTTTATTTCAAACAATGATCTGGATTTTGGAGGGAGTTTTGGTAGTATAAATATTGGGAGTTGTGATTATATACAATGCACCAAATAATTCCTACATGACTACGATGTGTCTGGGTCTCTCTTCTAAATTCAACGAAAATTTCTCATATTATTATTATTATTATTATTATTATTATTATTATTTGGCTAGTCTAAAGCAAACACTTCAAAAGAAAACAACCATTAAGATATCTCATAATTTTAGAAAATTTCATGTCGACATTATTCTGGTTAAAATTTTCATAAACCTTTCTGTAAAATTAAAATTTTCCAAATTCGGAAGAATGATGTATAACAATAAGTACAAATTACAAAAAAATAAAAAATCCACGTGGCTATCCCATTCTCTCCGTCCTAAATCTATACTTTTTATATTATTATATATTAAGCAAATGTGATTTCTTAAAAAAATAAGAGACATTTTCATTATTTCTCTCTCCTACGTGTCATTTTCTCAATAAGTTTTTTTTTTCTCATTTAATTTTGTATACATTTTACGAAAATAAACTAGCAATTAAAGTTTTCTTTAGAAAAAAAAAAAAAGAACTTCTCTAGGGAAAGTAATACCAAATAAAAAAGAAAAATGGCAGGAAATATCAATTAAAGTTTACTTAAAATAATATATGTCTTGAAAAAATATTTTTTTCTTTAAAAAGAACTTCTATATAGAAATTAGAAAGTAACACCAATAAAAAATGGAAAGGAATAAAACTCCTAGATTGCTTACAAAAACCTGTCTTGAGAAAGTAGTGCCAAATAAAAGTAAAAATAAAAATAAAAAATAATTTTTGTATGAGAAATAAGTAGCCATTTTCTTTTCCTTTTTGCAATTTTTTTTTTTATCAAAGAAAGCGGTATTTTATTCATGAGATGGAATATCTGCAATAAGAACTAACGTAATAAACTCAAGGGCCATTTTCATCCATACATCACAATTCAAAGAAAAAATAGCATTCCTAGCTATATCACACAATTCCTAGTATGATAGACTGTTGTATTCTACTTTTCTAAACATATATGCTTCATGTCTAATTTCTTCCAACACAGCCTTATGTGGAGCCAAAGTGTTGTTACTTCCCTGAATACCATTTAAAAAATTAATTTAAAAACTTCTAAAAGAATTAAAGTTAAAAATTCAATCACAACATAAACTAAAACTAACAGTTCTGAACATGGAACATTGTAATCACGTATTTGTGCATAACATGGGGCCAATGATATATATATATATATATATATATATATTCTCAAGAAGTTTATTGTGATGTGAACAAAAGTTGAAAGATCAGCAAGCAAAAGATTTTTTAGGTATAGCTGTTTAAAGGTAAGATTTCTGGTCCCTATTTGAATGAATGCTACCTAGCTCCCATATTGGCATGCTACGGAGGTTGTGATCTTGTTTGGTGATCGTCGTGTTGGCTCTTTTTTCACCGTTTGATCGAAAAGATTGTTTTTGAAAAAGAAAGCAGAAGGAAATGTTGGGATCAAGTGCTTGAAATTAATTGACTAAGGTTGAAGTTGGAAAACCGACTAAAACTCCTAAAAAAAGGGTACCATTATTTATTTATGGTTAAATTACACTGACTTCTTCTGAAATTTCTATCTTTGAAACTATTATCAAAATTCATATTTAAAGCTAATTTTTGTACAAAAATAACAAGATTGCCCTTATATTTAGGGTTTTCAAAATAAAATCAATACACCAATTAAAGTAAGTAAATATTTTTTTTAAAAAAAAAGAATTTTTATTTATGTTAATTGGTGTATTGAGAAACAAATTTGAAAATCCTAAACATAAGGGCAATCTTGCTATTTTTTTTAAAAAAAAAAAATAGATTCAAAGGAAAATCTTTATAATAATTTTAAAAGTAAGGGAGATTATTACTATTTTAAAAATTACAATGGAGGTACGTATTTGTCATAAATCTCAGGAGATATCAATGAAATTTATCCCTTATTTATTTATTTTGATAGCCTTATATCTCAAATTTTGGGTCCCGTACTACACCAAGGCATTATAACTCCCTAGTGCCCCTTTTATGTGCTTATCATTTACTCATTTTATAATTTAAATCATTCAGTTTATAGAGTTCGCTGAGCATATGACATAGGCAAAAAATCAAGTCGATTGGTCATCAGTAGCCAATGATCGTATTGTTTTACATAATATATTAAAAAATTTATACTTGTAGTTCATTTGTTTTAAAACAAATATATTTAGATCATTTAAGTATCGATGTTCGATCAATTTGATTTTTTTACAGAATAATCAAATCAATAAACTCTACAATGTTGATGGTTTGGATAATTAAAATTAGCCTAAAATGGGCACATTTTAAATGCAATCAAGAATTGTATACTTTTATAGCTCCACGGAAACCTCTAATCCAATGTAGACTAGAATTGGGTAAATAAATAGTTACTTTCGAAAGTCATTTTCACTAGTGGAATATTATTTTACTAAAGATAATATTCCACTTAGCTCCGTTTGGTTTTTATTCTTAAAATTAATTTTTCAAATTATTTTACAAAAGTTGTTTGATTGACGGTTTTAGAACTTTGATATCTTGGAATATATTTTGAAAAAACAATGCATTTTAGGGAAAACATTAACAATGTGCTTTCAAAATTTTAGGCTTTGTTTGGAACCTGAAAAAAAATGGAAAGGGGAGAAAAAAATAATTTCCCCTCTTCTCGTATGTGATTTCTAATTTAGGAAGGAAGGGAAAAAAAAATGGAGAAAAAGGGAAAAATTTCTCTTCCTTTTAATTTCGTTCCTCATGTTCCAAACACACCCTTGGGAAGTCATTTTCACTTAAAGTGAATAGAAAATGAAAATCATAAATCTTTATTTTATTTTATTTTTAGAAACAAATTTTAAAAAAAAATTAAAAAACTATTTCTAAAAAATGCAACCAAAGAAAGTGATTGCCTTCAAGGTGGTTGGGGGTTGGGAAGAAGTCTATTGCTTGCCAAACTAGTAGATCAAAGAAATTTGTAATTTCTAATTCAAGTTAATGGTTGTTCTTAGTGAGTATCA
>BRYE01000011.1:3235000-3237500 GCA_030159115.1 Actinidia arguta var. hypoleuca | reverse complement strand
ATGGTTGGTAAGGAAACCTTTTTGGGTGTTGATTTTGTGTTCTCTCATTTCATCGAGTTTTAAACTTGCAGCATGTACAACACTTAGGGGAGGCACAACACAAGCCTAAGTTAACATATCCCTCGACCAAGCTCTCACTAACACATCCAGAAGGCACACAGATGTGGGTAAGAAAGCTTTTCATAAAGAAGTATACAATGCTTCGTCAAGGTCAAGGCTACAACCCTCATAAGTGTAGTACAAGCTCACATAAGGCTTTCTCTCTCTAAGAGGTCTCAGCCAAATGATAATGCCTCCCAATGAGACTCCTCCCCTTTCATAACCAACCGTTCCAAAATGGATGGCTTGGATGTTTTTTATCCGAAGGACTACGTTCACCCTCTAGATTATTCGTAGAAAATATCTAAAGGACAATTCATAGAATTTTCTGGATCATAATTTATTCTGTTTTGTACTAATTAGTTTTTTAAGTTTTTTTCTTGTGTAATCAGAATTGTGGGGTGTGGGTGAGGGTGTGACTGATCTCCAACCGGGCGATCGCGTGCTGCCCATTTTCACCGGGGAATGCGGAGAGTGCCGGCACTGCAAATCGGAGCAGAGTAACATGTGTGACCTCCTCAGGATAAATACCGGTAGAAGGGTGCTGCTCCACGACGGCCAGACACGCTTCTTCATCAATGGAAAGCCCGTCTACCACTTTCTCGGCACCTCCACTTTTAGCGAATTCACTGTTGTCCATGCCGGTTGCGCTGCCAAGATCAACCCAAGAGCTCTCTACTGGACAAAGTCTGCATTCTCAGCTGCAATTCATCCACAGGTATGCGATAGGAAAAACGCGTTTTTTGAATGGAAAACGATTTGAGTGTAGGTTTTGTATAGCAAGTTTGTCCAGAATAATGTGACAATGTCATTTTCGAATCCTATTTTTATCTGTTGGGTTGGTATTCTGCTTGAAGGACTTGGGGCAGCCTTAAATGTGGCGAAACCACGAAAAGGTTCAACGGTTTCTATTTTTGGATTGGGAGCTGTCGGGCTAGCAGTAAGTAAATCTTGTTGCTTTTGTGTTCTGTTGTTTCTCATTACCCATACGAATTTTTCTAAGGTCTCTTTCGTATTATGTTTGGTGAAATTATTAGACAGCTGAAGGTGCTCGTATTTCTGGTTCCACGAGGATCATTGGAGTCGATCTGAATCCAAGTAGATTCGACGATGGTGACTTTAGCAACTAATTTCTATTTTCTGACCTACTTTTGCTTCCCATTGTAGTTTTTGAGGTTGCTAATTATTGATTCTTGATGATGATTGGTTCGAATTGCTTCCAACACAGCTAAGAGGTTTGGTGTGACTGAGTTTGTGGACCCAAAAGATTATGACAAACCTGTTCAGCAGGTTAGTTCCAACTTCAACATATTTTTTTTGTTTTTATGTTTCTGAAAGAAAACCAAAACCAAAACCAAAATTGAAACTATTTGTTACCATAACCTGTTGACGGAGCAAGGTTGAGAAAACAAACGAGCACTGGCTTTATTGTTCAAGCCCATCACGCTCAAAACTGAAGTTTGAGGCAGAATATATGCAAGTTATTGGTAGAATTTTCCCGAGCATTACCCATTGAAGAAATGAGGTTGACAAAAACAGCGAATGGTTTGTGGTAGACTATATGCAAATTATTAGAGAATTTTTCCCGAGAGTAGCAAATTGAAGAAACAAGGTTGAGAAAAACAACTGAAAGCACGCTTTTTTGTGCCTAGTATATCAATGATAAAAATGACTCGTGTTTATGTAATTAAGTTACTGATACCTTAGAGTACATGACTAAAGTGTTGATTTGAGTTTTTCAGTTACGAAAAATGAAAAAGTCACTTCGTTGCTTAATTGGCAGGTACTTGCAGAGATGACCGATGGAGGAGTGGATCGTAGTATTGAATGTACTGGAAACGTTGATACCATGATCTCTGCATTCGAATGTGTTCACGATGTAAGCAGTTGCTTTTAAAACCAATTCATTGACTGATCTTAAATGTGGAAAATCAATAATCTTAGTTAATTGTTTTACTGTCCAAAATCGTGATATTTCTTTCCAGGGTTGGGGAGTTGCGGTGATCGTTGGTGTCCCAAACAAAGACGACGAATTCAAGACTCATCTGATGAATATTTTAAATGAGAGAACTCTCAAGGGCACCTTCTTCGGCAACTATAAGCCCCGCACTGACATTCCGTCTCTGTTGTTGAAAAGTACATCAACAAGGTAAATTCATTTCATTTCTCATCTGTGTATTAGGGTAAAATTGACATTTAACAATGATCCAAAACCTGGTAGTCTAATTTCACTATACTAATTACACTCACAACCTAATTATTTTGTCCTGACTATGTAGGAGCTGGAGCTGGAGCTGGAGCTGGAGAAATTTATTACCCATGAAGTCCAGTTTCAGGAGATCAACAAGGCATTCGAGCTCATGCTGCATGATGAAAGTCTGCGATGCATCATTTGCATGTA
>BRYE01000011.1:3222500-3227500 GCA_030159115.1 Actinidia arguta var. hypoleuca | reverse complement strand
TGAAACGGTGGTCAGATGGCAATAGTTCTCAAATTGACACACACTTTCTCTCTCTAAAGATTTTAGAACTCTTTATGAATAGTGCCAAGGAAAACAAAGGGCCATTTATAAGAAGCCAAAAAAGGCAAAAAAAATTCACCAAACACGCCTTTAAGGAGCATCGTTTGGTGGGCTCAAATTTCATTATGAACCAATCAGAAATGAACATGTGGCAGCTCGCTCATTGCATCCAAACCAAACTGCCCTTAAGAGTAGATAGGCACTCCGACATTTGTGCCCAAACCGAGCTTGGGGAAAATCATACATTGATGAGTGGCACCGTAGCAAAGCAAAGTGACAGATTTGTATAGGGAAGGGACAACTTGCAGGCACTGGCGCACCTACCCTACCGAGCTTCAATTTCAAATTTCACGGACATCCAACTTACATGACCTCGACTAGCATTGATCCAGCTTATGTGAATTGAGCGAAAATTATTAAGGGGATAAAATACCAAGTATTATCCTTGGCCTAGCTAAGGCAAGCATTGCTGCCCGGCTATCCCTATACAATAAGCTCGGCGGGGGTCTCTACACTGGGACTCAGTCAAGACGTAACACCAGTTTTGGACGAGTTAGGAAAGACATCGTTGTCGGGATGTCGTTCTATTGCAAGTTCAACAAGATCATTGTACCAAATCTTGGTTGGGACACAACGGCTAACGGCGATCTCGAAGCACATCAGAGGACAGAAGGTGAGTTGTACGACGAGATTTTCTTTGACAACCCTCATGCTTGGATCGAGACGTCGACAACATGATAGCTAGCTACCAACCAAGCCTTAGGGGCATGACTGGGTCAGCTGCCTACTCACTCGACATAGTAGTTAGTGCGTCGAGACACGCTCTGAGTTATAGTTTGTCTAGTAACATAACAATTAGCGAGTCCCGGCTTTTGTAAATAAGGTGGTTGATAAAGTGACCAGTACCATTCAAGGTGCTAATATCCCAAAGAAGCAAGAGAGAATTGATCAATATCTCGCATATTGGAAACCCATGCTTAACAAACTTGTAGTGGTGAGTCCTTGGCCTTGTCCACTTTTACTGACGGATTACACGTTTCAACTAGTCAACCTATTTGACAAGGTTCTCGGTTCCATTCGCGTGCCAGTTTTTTTTGTTTCGTGGGTCAGTTGATTTTGTCACGTTCTTGTTTAAGTATGGAGGCAAATTGGGTGATGTTATTTCCATTATTTTTTTTTCAGTAAATTACACATTATTTTATTTTTTATAATTATACTTTGGTCCCTGTAATTTCTAATTTTTCTAATTTGGTCATAAAGATTTTTAATTTTGACAATTTGGTCCCAAAACTACTTGAGCTTGGTAAGTGATCAATTTAATAAAAAATTATTTATAATCAAACTTAATCGATACATAACTAAATCAAATGCATGCCATCGTGGAATGTGGTTTCCTAACCAACATGCGATGGACCATCCAACACATAAATCAATCAATACTTATAAATATGCTTTTTTCATATTAGGTGTGGGGATTTGTGGTCCTGTAAGTGCCAATGGGGCCCACATGGCCACATGTAAGTGCTTATAAATATGCTTTTTCATAGAATTTCCTTTTTTGACTTTGAAACAATTTGAACTGACAAAAAGACTTGAATAATCATTTTTGTGGCCTAAAATAAAGACTTGAATGATCAGCCAAAAAAGGGAAAAGACAGTGTCATAAAATAATATTATACCCTAGTTTTAGACCAAAGCTTTGCATGCAATATAGTATGATGCTTTATATTTTTTATAATTGAAACTACTATTTCACCACTAAAATTCGGTCTCATTACATTTGGACGAATGAGTGTATCGATATAGTTTATATGGGCTTTGTTTTAGTTTTAATTGGGCCTCCGTTAGTGGACCGCGAAATTAGTTCTCTAAATTGGTCGATCTTTAGACAGGATACAGAGTTATAAAAAAGAAAGTGAACAAACAAAATGATTCATGCGACCCGTACTTTGATCATATACATCACATCCAATATCAAACAGGATAATTCATTATATTAGAAAATCCAACAACTCAAACTCACAATCATTTGGAACAAACTCGAGAAAAAAAAATATAACAGGGAAAAAACAACCAACCACTATGGGTGGATTATTTTTTAATTTAATGATGTTTTTTATTTTTTGGTATTTTTTTTCTGATTTATTGTTCATAGAATCATAGATGATTCAAAAAAGTCCAGATGTATTTTTTCAGAGTAAACCAAAAGGATTATCTCGAAAAACCCATTTGGATTAAATTTGATATTTTCCATTTTTATAAAAACAAAAATAAGTTTTTTTCGATTCTTGTACGAAACATGAATTGAAAAAATAAAAAAAATATTAAAGACAAGAAATGCAATTTATCTCAAACGGTACCTACGCAAGTGTCTACGTGGCTCGGATTAGCTCTGTCTTAGCTTTTTCACCGTTGGTTGGACCGAGAGAATCTCATGCATTTGACAAATGATGCAGATCTCCCTCCGGATCTTATTTGCACGATCAACGTGGTGTGGTCTCCCGACCATATGAATAGTTCCCAAATGAGGATCTTCTTCCAAGGCATCATTGGTTCTTTATTGCCTTGTTCAAACAGAGAGTTAGGCCCGACCTCGACTTCCTCTTCCCGGGTTTTTTTTGTTCTTATTGCCCCTAGGTGGGTCCTCTCTTCTTTTGGACCTCACTTCGATAACCTTTCTCCAGCCCTAGGGTTGGTTTCATTAATTGGTTGGCTACCATGATTTGTGTCAAATCATCCAACTAGGCTTCCAGAAGCTTGATCGTAATGTCCCTGCTGTCCTCTACACCATGCAAACGGCCTGGCCTCTGCCTTGAGGGGCCCTTAGCCGTCCTTTGAGCATCTGTAAGTATTTTTCCCTACTCTCGTCTAGAGTTTTGGGCACGAGAGGGTTTTTCCGTTGGGTTTCATGACTTCCATGATTGTTGTTGCTATGTGATGCCATAAGAATAGGGTTTGTGGATGTCTATAGTCAATTTTTGACAACGCCAATTGTGGTGTGTGAATGTTTGAGTAATGGAACATAAAAAATTAAAGATAAACACCTGCATTAGCAAAGTCGTGGTTGGAGGAGGTTGCTGGAAACTACCGGCTTCTGCGTCCAAACTGTAACGCAAAAACAGTGAGTTCTGCCGCCGGAACTATTTTCGAAAAACGTTTCTCTGACGGTCAAGTTAGATGTTCAGTTGATATAAACAGTATGTAGAGAGAGAGAAAGACATAGAGAGAATGTGTATAAACTTAGAGTAGCTAAGATTGCATAACTTTGGAAGAATAAGGCTTGGCCTTATATAGTGTTCGGCGTGTGCCGGGATGCACCAACTATTGTATTACTAGATAGACTATAGCCCGGGCGTGCCTCGACGCGCTGACTATTGTGTCAATGAGCAGGCGGCAGATCCATCCATGCCTCTAAGGCTTGGTTGGTAGCTAGCCATTATGTTGTCAACGTCTTGATCCAAGTGTGGGAACTTTTCAAGGAAACTTTGACGTGTTAGTTACCTTATGTCTTCTGATGTGCCTTGGGGTCCCTGCCGATTGTTGCGTCACGACCGAGCTCCGGCACAGTGATCCTACCAAGCTTGTTATAGAGCAAAAGTCCAACGACGATGCTTGCCCTAACTCGGTCAGAACTAGTAGTTAATAAATCGCCGACCACCGCATCTCGACCAAGTTTCAAAGCAGTGACCTCACTAAACTTGCTATAGAATGACAACCCAATAAAAATATTTATCGTAACTCGGGCGTGGTACTTGCTGTTTCATTCCTTTACAATAAGTTTTGCCAAAATCTGCCTGTTTTTCTATCCATTACATAGGGCCCGTTTCATGATCTTATTGGAGATTATATGATCTTTCTAGATGCATGAGTGGGGACCAAGAAATGGTGCCTTCGAAGAGAATCTATTTAGCAATCAATATTGAAAATCCAGGTCTTTGATCCCCAAGATTCATCTGTCAGTCGTCGTCCTTCTCGTATTCACATGTTTATATGTGTGGTCCATCATGTTAATTTTTTCATATTATTGTCTTTTTATCCCCCTGTATTCCATTTCACAATTTCCTTGTATCTTCCAACGATCTCCATAGTCCCAAGCTAGGTCATTTCTTATGAACCAAATGGAAAATCTATATTTTTATTATAGACAGGGATAGACTCAAGGGAAGGGTGACCGGAGCAAATCCAAATTATGGTTTTAAAAACTGAACTGGATTGGCTGGTTCAATTAGTTGCCCTGTCAATTATCATGTTCTGATTGACCTTAGAAATGTCAAATGGACAGACCGGCATGGATTCGATCCGCTAAAATTCTGACATGGAATGGCACGCAGTGCAGAAGACACGTAAACAAATGGGCTGGACAGGCACGACCATTTGACACCTCTAGTTGACCCTCAAAACCCGACCATTTGAATTCATACCGAAGACTCAAAAGTTATCAACATTTATTACCCACGGTATTTCTCTCAGGCTCCATTTTGTAATTTAGTTAAATTATATTAATTTTTCATTTAGTTTTTAACAATTATAGCCATTTTCTTATAATTTGTGAAGTAGCACTAATTTTTTTTTTTTACTTTTGAAACTATTATCAAAATACTCAACTAGACCTATTTTTTGATATAAATGATAAGATTGTCATTAAATTTAAGTATTCTAATTTTTTTTCTCAATACACTAATTAAACTGAATAAACGTTATCTTTTTTCTCAAAATACCATTTACTTGTAAATTACTCAAAAATTATTTTATGATGAATAAGATTTTTTTTTAAAAAAAATAATCTTAATTGTTTATTTTTTAATTACTCTTAATAAAATTTTATTTTTATAATGAATTTAAATAACAGAATGTTCCGCTTTCCCGGACGAGCTCAGCTCTACGTGGAGGGAGCAAATGACATGATGGACGAGCTGGAGATCTCCGCGGAACCCTCCACG
>BRYE01000011.1:3210000-3217500 GCA_030159115.1 Actinidia arguta var. hypoleuca | reverse complement strand
CCCATTCATTTATGCCTTTCTGTTTCTGCTATCAAACCACCGCTCTCGCTGTGACTTTCTCCTCGTTCTCGTTTGTGGTTGCCCTTCTCGCTCTGATTTTCTTCTCACCTCTGCTTATGGTCGCCTTCCCTTTTCTAGCACAGTAGGTACCTCAACTAAATCCTCATTCTTACTCATTTTATGTCCTATAGGCCTGCGGTTAGCCCATCAGACTTGGAATCCTTGCCTTCTTGGATATCCGACCATTTAGGAGAAGGATCGTCATATATTACTGATGAAGTAAAATAATCTCCTAGATTGCCTATGGAAGAACCATCGTCCCCTGAGGTCACCCCCTTAGGTGATATTCATTCTTTAGAAGGAAAAGAACATAATATTATGACTCCCGAGGAGCTAGACTTGCTCATGGAGACTTATTTGTTTCCTCAGAGCGTACAAATTAAACTTCCTGAGGAAAACGAAACCATTCTTTCAACTCGCCCTAGCGAGGTGGCCTTTTATGAGGCCGCCTTTTTCACGGGCCTTCGCTTTTCCATTCATTCTACCGTTAGGTTAATTTTAATGTTTTATAATATCTGTCTGGCTCAGCTCGTCCCCAACACTTGGCGAAGTATCGCCGGTGCCCTTGCGTTGTGGCAAGTGTATAAATATTCGATGATTCTTTCTGAGTTTAGGAACATATTTTTTCTCAATAATAACCCCAAACCAGACCAAGGGTGGCTTTATTTTAAGGCGAGATACAAGAAAACCATCCTTGGAGGATACCCCAGCAATGTGAAGGGGTGGAAAAGCAAATTTTTTTTTGCCTCCGGGAATAGTTGGGAGCTTCCCGATGATTCACCTCGGGAGGGAGTGCCC
The DNA here is from genome assembly GCA_030159115.1 of Actinidia arguta var. hypoleuca. NCBI lineage: Eukaryota > Viridiplantae > Streptophyta > Magnoliopsida > Ericales > Actinidiaceae > Actinidia > Actinidia arguta. Next base: position 3,216,642 of record BRYE01000011.1, on the reverse strand, counting down.
AGGGTTCCGAGGTCGTGGAATATTTTAGGTCGGTTTTAATTTCATTAATAATCTCAATATATTTATTAATAAAATTAGAATTAATATTTTATGGTATCTTTCAAATAAACACTACAATGATCTGCCCAAGTTGCTCGGGTATGAGCAAGAGGTTTTTGATGAGATTTCGAAATCGATGGCAGAACGTGGGCGCTTTTCAGTCCCCACGCTCCTCAAATCCAAGTCATTTTGTCAGGTTTTCTACTCTCTCGGACCTATGGCATCTGGGACTGAGGGCGAGGAGCCACATGAGCCATCGACGTCAGGTGACGCAAGTGAGTCCCGCCCTTCCCTTGTGAATACATCCAGCAAGATAGCCATTCCCGAGATGACTCAATAGAATACCTAGGGACCGTTAGGAAAGAACTGAAGAGGATTCTACCTCATATCTCCAAGCTAACCTTGCTAAGATGGTCGGGGGGAAAAAGTTCGAGATCCCCTTTTAGAATTTTCTCCATCTGTCTCACGATCAAGCTTGAACCCGACATCGGAATCCTGGTCAGATTTTGGGCTACCTCCCAAGCTTAAATCGGATGGTATAAGTTCTTAGTCTGTTCTTGTTGGTTATTTTTTCATATCTGATGTTTGTTCTTTATTTTGCAGCTATGTCGATGAGGATTAGCCTAAAGAAACTCGGCGAGAAGGTGAAGAAGGCCAAGGGTGAAAACTCGCCCAAAAAATCAACTCCCATTAAGGGAGTAGTAATTGGCGAGAAACGCCTAATGGACGAACCTTCCATCTCGCTAAGTAAGAAGGCTAAATTCGGGGATGGCCCCAAAGGGAAAGAGCACGCCATCGCTCCTGAACCCAAACAGAAAATGTTTGATTCTGTTGACCATCCGAGGGCCACTACCTCTTTGAGACTCGGGGAAGGGAGCTTGCCCTCGTTGGGGACTGTCCTCGGTCCTATGGCTTCTATTTTAGGGAGCCCTTCTATAGCTGAGAAGATCCTCCGAGGAGTGATCCCTCCTACGGATCAAGAAAAGATGGGGCAGCTGTCCTTAGGCCAGACTGCCTCAAAAGTTTTTCAGGCCCTCAGCCAGGTATTATTTCGACACTAACTCGACTCTTTATTTTATCCTTGTTAAACATGTTCAGGTTGATCTAAAAAGATTTGTTTGTAGCAGGAGCTCGTGTTTGGATCTTCTCTGGCGGTCAAGAGCAGATAAATTGTTGAAGAGGCATCCCTTCAACAAGGGCGAGCAACTTCTTTGGACAGTGAAGTTTCCTACCTCTAGAAGTTATCTAGAGATCTAGAGCAGCAACTGGCCAAGGTCCGAGCTTGGGAGCAACAGGTCGGCGACGAGTTCACCAAGTTAAAGGATGAAAGAGACACCATCGCCGACAGTTCAGGGAAGGCTGGGATACTGGTGGTAGAGTTGAGGGAAAGTGTAGACCGATCTAGAAAATCAGCTATTAAGGAGTTTAAATCCTCATCGAATTTCTTGGGTGCTGTTGAAGATGCAGCCTCCAAGTATTTTGGCAAGGGATTTGATTTTTGCAAGCGACAGCTTCGTCGCCATCATCCCGACCTTGCCATCAACTTGGAGGAAATGGGTCTTCATCATGACCTGCTCGCCGAAGTGGACGAGGACGAAGAAAGAGAAGGGGTAGATGAAGAAACTATTGAGAAAGGCGATGCAAATCCTCTTCCCTCATAAATTTATTTTATTTTATTTATTTATTTATTTATTTATTTATTTATTTATTTTTTGCGATGCAACTACACTTCAATGGATATTATTCCAATTTTGGCGATGTGTAATTCCTTCCTTTTTTTAATTAACTGACGATCTTGAATTCAGCGATCAAGACGCCTCCGTCATTTTGTAATGAACTGGCGATTCGCCGATCAAGATGCCCGTCATTTTATAATGAACTGGCAATCTTGAATTCGGAGATCAAAATGCTTCCGTCATCTTGTAATAAACTGGTGATCTTGAATTCGGCGATCAAGATGCCTTCGTTTTGCAATGAATCTGGCGATCTTGAATTCGGCGATCAAGATGCCTCCGTCATTTTGTAATGAACCGGCGATCTTGGATTCGTCGATCAAGATGCCTTCGTCATTTTGTAATGAATTGGCGATCTTAAATTAGGTGATCAAGATATCTCTGTCATTTTGCAATGAACTGGCGGTCTTGATTTTGGCGACTTTCATCCTGGAATAGGCGAGCATTGATGATTAAAATAAACTGGAGATTTTATTAGGATAAAGTGGTAATGATTACAACTGTATTGCCCAGGCGAGCTGACTTTCAAAGCGACTGGATGTCATTGGTAATACTTTTTCAGATACTCGGCGTTCCAAGGATGGGGTAGTGCTTTTCCATTCATGTCTTCAAGCCAATAAGTCCCCAGTCTAGATACCTTAACGACCTTATAAGGGTTTTCCCATGTTGGGCCTAGTTTTCCTGTGTTTGGCTCTTTAGTAGATAGGGTAACCTTTCTTAGGACTAGGTCGTCAGGTAGGAATGACCTGTATTTGATTCTCTAATAATAATATTTGACGACTTGATGTTTGTAATCTGCTTGGCGTATGCTTGCTTGCTCCCGCTTTTCATCAAGGAGGTCGAGGTTGAGTCTCAGCTCGCCTTCATTATTATCATTGTCAAAATTTGAGGTCCTAAAACTCGGCATTCCGATTTCAACGGGTATCACTGATTCAGTTTTGTAGACCATGGAGTAAGGCATTTCACCAGTAGGAATCCTGCTAGTTGTGTGATACGTCCACAATATGCTAGGTAGGTCTTCTACCCATTCACCTTTGGATCTTTCTAGTCTTGTCTTTAGATTTCTCAGGATAGTTCTATTGGTAACTTCAACTTGGCCATTGGCTTGGGTATGACCAAGCGAGGAGAAATGATGTGATATGGTGAGATTCAAACAAAATTATCTAAATTCATCATTGTTGAATTGCTTGGCGTTGTCCGAGATGAGAACCTTTGGAATTTCAAATTGGCACACGATACTTTTCCACACAAAATTTCTTGTATTCTTCTTGGTGATTTTGGCAAGTGGCTCTGCTTCTACTCATTTGGTGAAGTAATCAATGGTGACGATCAAAAACTTTTTTTTTATAACGGAGCTTGAGACAAAGGTCTCAGTATGTCAATTTCTCATTGGGCAAATGGCCATGGGCTGGTAATTGGCACCATATCAGTATGGGAGAGGTGGTTAACTAGTGCAAATCTCTGGCACTTGTCGCATTCTCTGGTGTACGTTGTTGCATCACGTTCCATCTGAGGCTAGAAATAGCCTTGGCGAATTGATTTTCGTACTAGTGACCTCGCCACTGAATGATTTATGTAGATGCCCTCATGAATTTCTCTCATCACATAATTGACTTCGTCAGGTCGGAGACATCTTAGGAGATGACCTAAAAAAGATCATTTGTATAAAATCCCATAAAGTAGGCAGAACCTCGCAGATCTATATCGGATCTGGCGAACTTGAAGTTTATCTGTTGGTAGTGTGCCATTCTGGAGGTATGCGATGATCTCATCCATCCATGTGGGTCTATTTCTGTTGGATAGACAGGTTTGGTGATCTCAATACTTGGTTTGGACAGGAATTCTAGAGGTATATTTTTGTCTGATACGAAATCAAAAGTGGAGGCAAGGTTGGCGAGGGCGTCGGCCTTTCTATTTTCATCTCTAGGGATCTGTTGAATGGTGAAACTTTTGATTTTTTGAGTTAAGCATTTGACTTCATCTAAATAAGCTGCCATCCGTGCGTCCCTGGCGAAGTAGTCTCCCTGGACTTGGTTTGCCACTAGTTGCGAATCACTATAAGTGTCCATCGAATTTACTCCCAATCTGGTGCCGACCCTTAATCCGGCGAGGAGTGCTTCATACTCGGCTTCGTTGTTAGTGGCTTTAAACCCAATTCGTATAGCGTACTCCATCTGTTATCCAGACGGGGTTTGGAGAATAAGCCCTGCACCACATCCGTGTTGATTTAAATACCCATCTACAAATAACCTCAATTTCTCAAGATCCTAGCCCGAGCTGCCGAGGTTCTTGTCCGAGCTTTGAATCTCTTTCTCTGAGAGGACTTTCGGGTCGGTTTCATTAGTGGATTCAGCCACGAAGTTGGCTAAGGCTTGGGCTTTTATTGCCCGTCTTGGTTTGTAGTCAATATGAAATTCGCTCAACTCGATGGACCATTTCAGAAGTCTCCTCGAGGTGTTTGCTCATTGGAGAATTTGCTTCAGTGGTTGGTGAGTCAGCACGGTGATTGGATGGGCTTGAAAATAATGGCGAAGCTTTCTGGCAGCTATTAGAAGGGCATAGGCTAGCTTTTCTATCTTTACGTATCTATTCTCAGCACCCATCAGGATTTTACTAATATAATATACCTATTTTTGAACTCGGTTTTCTTCTCGGATAAGCACGACACTTACTGAAGTTAGTGAGATGGATAGATACACAAATAATTCTTCGCTTGTGGTCAGCACCACAAGCAAAGGATCCCAGGTACTTTTTGAGCTGTTGAAAGGCTTCTTTCGATTCTTTAGTCTATTGAAATTTTTGATTTTTTCTTAGGATTTTGAAGAATGGCAAGCATCTGTCAGTCGATTTAGAAATAAATCAGTTGAGGGCGGCAATTTGTCCAGTTAGCTGTTGAACTTCATGGATATTCCTGAGCGAGCTTATTTTCAGTAGAGCTTGGATCTGATCCGATTTTGCTTCAATCCCTCGTTTGGTTACGAAGAATCCATATATTTTTCGGACGATACGCCAAAAATGCATTTGGAAGGATTTAACATCATCCGGTGTTTCCTTAGAATGTTGAAAGCCTCTTCAAAGTGGGCGATGTGGTTGGCTGCTTCGACAATCTTGACGAGCATGTCGTTTATGTATACTTCTATGGTCTTTCCAATCAGCTCCTTAAATATCTTATTTACTAATCTTTGATATGTTGTCCCAGCATTTTTAGACCAAATGGCATGACCTTGTAGCAGTACAATCCTCATTCCGTGATAAATGAAGTCTTCTTTATGTCGGGGGGGGGGGGGGGGGAGAACATCTTGATCTGGTGATATCCTGAGAAGGCATTTATGAAACTAAGAAGCTCATGCTTAGATGTGGCGTCAACTATTAAATCAATTTTTGATAGAGAAAAACTATCTTTTGGGCACGCCTTTTTAAGGTCAGTGAAATCAATGCATAGTCTCCATTTTTCTCCTTTTTAGGAGCGACGACAACATTGGCTAGCCATTCTGAGTAATGGGCTTCTTTGATGACCTTTGCTTTGACGAGTTTGGTTACCTCATCTTCAATCACTCTTAAGCGCTTGGGGGCAAATTTTCTTCTCTTCTGGCGAACTGGAGGATGTCCGGGATTGGTATATAATTTACGCATGGCGACTTGGGGATCAATACCCGGGACATCGCCCTGTGACCAGGCAAAAATGTCATAATTTCTTTTCAAAAATTCCACTAAAGCGCTGCGTATTTCGTCGGTAAGTTTATTTTTGATCATAACGTGGCGATCAAGATATCCTGGGTGTATGGAGATCGGAGTAGTTTCTTCGAGGGGTTTGGTGTTTTCGGTTTCCAACAAGACAACCTGGCCCACCTCGTCCCTCAAGAGTTCCATCTCGCCATCGTTGCTTAGTAATTGCTATTGGGTATTCCGAGCAGGGGAGGTTTCAATTTTCATAGTTGAAATAAAATATTGTTTGGCCACTTTCTGGTTGCCCCTTACTTTGTCCACCCCCGCTGAAGTGGAAAACTTCATTTTTAAGTGGTAGGTTGAGGTGATCGCCTCAGTCCTGCCTAGAGTTGGGCGCCCTAAAATTGCATTATAGGGGAAAGGGCAATCTACCACAATGAAGTCTTGCCAAACGGTGGTTTGGCGAGGTTCTGTTCCCGAGATTACCGGCAATGTAACCCACCCAAGCGGATGAGTCATATTTCCTCCGAAACCAACCAAGGGTGTAAGGAAAGGGTGCAATCTATCTTCATCTTCTCAAATGCCGACATGAATAGGATATCAGCCGAACTTCCATTATCAACCAAGATTCTTTGGACGTTGAAATTGGCGATGATGGTTGAAACGACCAAGGCATCGTCATGAGGTAAGTGTAGACCTCTCAAATCATCATTGTTGAAGGTGATTAGTGGGTGAATATCGGCCATTGGCGAGGAGAGGTTATATATTTCTTCGGACACCCTACCAACACTTCTGGCATGCCTTTTCCTGGATGAATTCGAGCTTCCTCCGGATCCAAATCCGCCGTGGATCACTTGTATCTCTCCAGCAGTAGGTCGGTTGTCGCCCTATCTTCTTTTTAGTGAATTGGGGGGAGGGCAACTACTGACATACTTTCTCAGATATCCTCGTTTAATAAGGTCGGCTATTTGGTCCTTCAGGTGAAAGCAGTCTTCTGTGTTATGGCCATGGTCTCGGTAGAACTCGCAATACTTGTTCTTGTTTCTCTTTCGGGGATCAGTTTTGATTTTCGAGGGCCATTTGATGAACTCTTCGTGCTTAATTTCTATAAGAACTTGGGCAATAGGAGCGTTGAGCGGGGGTAACACCAATTCTGTGAGGCGAGGTGGGGTACGAGGTCGCCTTTCATTGGTCCGTCTTGAGT
>BRYE01000011.1:3200000-3202500 GCA_030159115.1 Actinidia arguta var. hypoleuca | reverse complement strand
GAATAAAAAATTAATGCTCTATAATCACTGTTTGAATAAAATATACTATTTTGATACTCTAAAATAGAGTATTGGGCTGGAGATGCTCTTCAAACTATTTGGCACTTGTCACTTGTGGCTTTTTGTTGGCAGTCAATAGGTTGCGTTTGGATAAAGAATTTGATAAGGTAAGATAAAAAAAAATTAAAAAATTTAGACAATTTTGGGATCTAAACACATCCTAAGGGATTTTGATGGACTAGTAATGCACACCTAAAGTGAAAACATTTTTTGATACTAGTAATGCCCTCTTGTTTATACTAGACATAGATGAATATATAGAATCTCCATTTTCAAACCCTAGCTATATATCTTTAAATGTAATTTAGATTTTTGGAAAGGATCAGGTCATTCAATGAGAAGGCTTTCAATTTTTTCAAATAAATGATTTGAAGATTAATTAATTCTAACAACTGATTGTAGAGTTGATCATTTAGACCTTCAATTCACAGATGTAGATCTCGGACCTATAAATGAAAATATTCTCGAAACTCACAAAGAAAAGAGAAAGCGACTTGGACAAAAAAAACTTGACTTGGGTCTCCATCATTTGGGAGCCAATTTTCTACATGTTAGAACAACCAAACTTTTTAAGTATATCTATGATCTTAAGTTGTGACACACGCTCTTATATATGATACTTCTACCTCCGTCGCAATATGCTTGTTCATTTTTACTATTCTGGATACTACATAAAATCGTCTATAATTAATTGAGATCTTTCGATTAGTGTAAAAAATCTCAAAAAATTATTCACGAAAATATATTATTTGTTAAACCGATTAAAAAGACACGAATACCAAAAAATAACAAGCAAATTAATTTTATTATTATATACATATGTTTCATCAATTGGAGTTGTTTTTTTTCAACACTAACACTGATGATTACATCAAAATTTCAGCAAATAAAGACCTATTAACAATCATTAGCCATATATTAACTTAATACACACTTATACAACACATATAAACAACATTAAAAACACAATCTATACCACGCATCAACGCTAGAAATTCGTTCAAGCGAAGGAGTTCATTGCAAATAATCAAACTTTTCTTGGACCAAATCAAAAAAAAATCGTTCAGCTCGAGATCAAGCCGTACGCCGTGCCCTCAAGTCAACACCCATCAAGTTCGCAAGCGTTGAGGAAGTTCGTGTTATTCAATTTGAGATCAAGCCGTTGAGTCCTCGAGTCAAAAATTTTAAAGAGAAGAATTAGAAGATCATTCTTTTGTACAAGAATATCCCCAAGATTGTATTTACTTTATTTTTAAATCAATAAAATATTAATTTTTATGACCAGAATGCCCTTTTCTTGGTACTAGACATAGATGAATATATAGATTTCCGTACATAAGACTGGTGGAGAGTAGTCTCTGGCGCGTGTTTCCTCCATAATTAACTAGAAGTTCCATCTTCAAACCCTAGCGATCTTTAAAGTACCTCTCTTCTCCATCATTTGGCAGGCAATCTTACATGTTGGTAGTTTTAGCATTGATTTAATCAATATAAGCATACACACACATATGTATATAAAAAAAAATAGTCAAGGTGTGTGTAAGTTGATCCATACACCCAATTATATAAAAAAAGACGCTGACATATGCAAAAAGACGTAGCAATGTGAAATTTCCATTTTAAGGCTATTGCATAATTTAGTAGACACTCACTTTCTGTATAATATTTTGATAGTGCTCAATATTTACTCATTGTGATTAAAAATATGGATAGCTTTTTTTTTAAAGAAAGAAGCAATGTTTAAATTTTTTAATATTCTCATCTCAAGGACACAATTCTAGAAACATTGCAAAGGAGAAATCTGAAATCATTTCTTAGTCAAGGAAAAATCTGGAATCATTGATCTTCATTTTCTTATTTCGCAGACGATGGGTCACCTTGATTAGCATTAAAATGTCAATTTATCAAATTTTATTGTTGGTGATTTATAGTGTTTCAAATTTTGGGGTATTTCTGTAAATTAATTAAAGAGTCCAGTTTTCGAGGAAAAGAGTGAGGCTATCTAAAGTGTGAAATTTCCCTCTTTCTAGCTCTCAACACACTCTCTCTCTCTAACTCTCTCTATAAAAATCCTCTTAGAGATTAGAGATTAGAGATTACACACATGAGAAAGAAAAAGCCAGAGATGAAGGCTAACGCAGGTGAAGCAATGGTTGGAGCCAAGGTCGAACCAGAAGTGACCGTGGCAAGCTCGATTGGTGGAGCCGTTATTACCAAACGCGAGCCGAGGTTCAAACCCAAGAGTCCTAGGAGCTTGGTGCCACCAAGAAGGAAGCTGGTGAAGAAGATGATGTTCAATTCAATGGTCCAAGCCATTGCCTCTTGTTTCTACACCAACAACATGAAGAAGAAGTATTGAGATGAATTGCATTTCTTGTCTTTAATATTGTTTTTATTTTTCTGATTCGTGTTTCGTAGAAGAATCAAAATAACTTATTTT
>BRYE01000011.1:3165000-3170000 GCA_030159115.1 Actinidia arguta var. hypoleuca | reverse complement strand
CATTTTTTATTATTTGTCAACAAGAATACTTGGTACAAGTAATGCTTAAATCTCTTACACTCCAAGTGTTTGAAACAGTATATGAACTCATTACTAATTCACTACAAGAAAAATGTGAAACAGTGACAAAATTTTCTGTCATCGAATAGGTTTTCCTAAAAATATTTTTGGTTACAAAAAATTTTGGCACATATTAAATTTAATTTGAAATTATAGGTGACAAAAACTTTGCTCACCATTACTATTTTATGTAATTTTTAAAAAAATATAGGTGATAAAAAAAATTCCTCACTAATGTTGTTTACAATGAGCATTTTTCAGCTACTATTGATGACAAAATGGATGACTTGTGATAAAAATATATATCAAAATAGTAATGAAATATTTTGTCATAAAAGGGCCTTTAAAATATAACTCAAAACCCTAAAAATTAGCCATCCAAACCACAAAGTTAACCGAGTTGAAATGAAATCCAATTTAAGGTGAGGGGAAAAACTATTACAATATCTGCCAATACTATAGCATCTTACCTTCACTATAACCGACCCCTTGCAATCACGGTCCAATACCCCCGATCAAGTCACCCCTCTTTAATTTAACTGAGGAAGATTATTGCCGAGCTATATACAATAATCCAAATGAGTTTAAGGCAGGAAGAAAATTAAAACTAGGAAAATTCAAGCCGGAGTACAAATTATTGACCAAAATCATTCATTATAACATTTCGCCATGGGAGTCAGTAAAAGAACTCAAATTGGCAGAACTGGAGTTTTTATATGTGATGATGAGCTCAGCTGTAGTTGACATTACCCAATGCATTTGAACCGAGCTAGTGGCATTTAAAGAAAAATCTCCCCTTAAAATCTCCCTTTTGTGGCTATGATAACGTCATTATGTACAGAAGCCGGAGTCCCTTCCAAGAATGAGAAAATGACCAAACCACTGGTGGGGATCCCGTGGCCTTACACCTGCTATACCTACTCCTACCATAGATATTGGCGTCGCCTCCACCTCCACCTCCATAAAGCCTTCTACATGTAAACAAAAATCTTGGGAATCCAAGATGGTAGACATTATGAAAAAGATACTTGGGAAACAGAACAAATTGGAGAGGCAAAGGGCTTTTGGTATCAAGGTGGTTGAACAGCAGTCTGGGACTAAACATGTGGAGGAAAAGGGAGAAAAAGATCGGAAGTTGACAAGGAAGAGGAAGATTCGGAGAAGGTGTTGACCTAGAGTGTAAATGGTAACAGTAGTTTTTTTATTATCTTTTCATTTGATGTTTTGCTAGTAGTAGTAGTAGTTGTAAAATGGGTTGGATGACAGCAATTTTTGGGTAGAATTCTACACCAAATTGTGAGCTATCATCCCTTTTTGGTCTAACCCAGTTTTTGGTACCAAGGTCGTTACAATCTTAAAAGTCCAAGTTAACCTTAGTCGTGCCATCAATTGTGGATTTAATTGAATAGTTTCCAGTATAACTTGTTTATGTTTGTATTTCTGCGTTATCCTTATTGCTCATAGAATAGAATGTATACTCTTTATGATTAAGCATTGTAAAGCATGCAATTTTATTGGATTCCTTGTCATATACATCTATAAAAGCATACTTGTGGGGTTGTACCTAGACTTGTAGACATGTGATTTATTTGTGAGTGACCCATCCACGGGAGGCTTAAAGTTGAGACTCGGTTTGAATAGATAAAATCAATGCATGGTTTGCTTGACTAAGTTCAAAGTTACACTGTTTGGTTGAAGTAAATTTGATCCGTGAACAAGAATTTCAAAGTTTTGCATCTTTCATGTGTATTTGAATACTTCGTGTGCAAGCCATGTTGATAAATGAGTCTCAAACCACTAATTAGGTATAAATTACTAGGCTAGTCTATTTCCTTAAGGGACTAGCAAAACTCAAGTCATGGGGGTATGATTCATGCTAAATTTTGCTAATTATCAATTGAATTTCCTTAAATTTTAATATTATTGCACATATTAATTGTTCATCTTAATCGTTGTTTGACGCAAGTGGGTTGAATTGTTTTGCAGGCCGAAAATAAGCATGGAAGACAGTCGGAAAAGGCGAGACTAATAGATGGAATGCATTGGGAGTGAAAAGGCCAAGGTTATTTAAGTCTCAAACGGTTGAGCAAAATCCTCAACCGGTCGAGATTGCGCAAAAGGTTCAAAGGGCACACCCAACCGGTTCAGAGGTTCAGAAGGTTCAGAAGGCACACCTCAACCTATTGAACTTGATCAAAAGACAAACCACCACAGTTCAACCAGTCCAACTCTGAATCTCAACAGGTTCACCATTATCCGAAGACAAACCACCTTACTTCAACCGATTGAATAAAAAGTTCTATAGATTTAACCCTGAAGCAAAGCACAGACTTAAAGGCAAAGAAAGCGGCTCAACCGATTGGGTCCCTATCTCGACCAGTCGAGAAGGGCGGCAGCGCAATAAATGTAGATTCGTAGTCTATAAATTGGGGAAGGTCTCTCAAAAAAGGATAACCAATTTTCCATTTGTTAAAGACACTTTTAGACTTAGATTTCTTAGCTTTGAAGTAGTTTATTTTTCCACTGCTTCTTTTCCATATTTTTTCTTGAGTTGAGAGCTTAAATTCAATAGATATTTAGTGAGGTTAAGAGAGGTAGATGAAGATTCAATGTTGGAATTTCAAGCTTGTACTCTTATTCAACTTGGATACATTTAATGGTAGTAAGTTTTATTTATTTCCGTGTTTTATTTTAGTTTACGTGAAGTATATTGCAGTTTTACGTTTCTCTCTTAAATTGATCTTAATTCTTCGTACTTTCTTAGTTATTTCAAAAGCATGTCAAATTTTTGTTCACTAATGAAATGCTAAACTTTTTGTTCACTATATTGCAGTTTTAATGTTGTTTAGGATTTTGTTAATGATATCATAAAGATCACAATTTAAAATAGTGTAAATATTTGATTATTTGTCAACAAGATTACTTGGTACAAATAATGCTTAGATTACTTGCATTTTAAGGGTTTGACACATTATTTGAATCTATTAACAATTCATAAATATATCTTTAGACATAAAATAAATTTTTATTGCAAAATTTGTCAACCAATATTTACCTTAAGAATTGGTTGAGTATAAATAATTGAGAAGAAACTAGAAAATCTAAGTAAGAAAAAAGGACTAAGTACTTAGACCATGCCATTTTACATATATTGTTTACATCTAATAAGTACATTAACAAATTTCTCAAAAATCCTAAAAACATACCTCTTTTACAATTTTTATCACTTGTAACATGTAATCTTGCAATCTTGAGCTCTTTATGGATATGATCTCGGTACTTTCGAGTATTTTGCTATATTGATAGGTTCTTGTACTTGCGAGCTACACAAGTTAGACATATCATATCAGAATTAATCAATGAAATAAGACAAGCACTTATCTCAAATGCTAAACCTTGTGGGCCAGAGCTCGCTGGGAGCTTGGCTAACTCTGTACTCAAATGTTGGTTATGCTTAGGTAGTTGAGCTCGTTCTTACCATTTGCTTCTGTTTTTAGAACATGAAGTTGAACCAAACTCAACTATTAGTTCACACTAATGATGCACTAGATCATTTTAGGAATGCCCATGATGTTCCGGATAACGTGCGGATAGAACGACCAAGACCAAATGAAGATGCCAATGTTCGGACTTGGTTGATCCACCATGCAGGTCTTTGTTTCCTAATCAGTCCACTATTGAAGTTGGTCATGGTTTGGTGCCGACTAACCTTCATTCAAGTCTCGATCAATTTCGTTCAGACTGTGCTCATGATCGATGCATTGATGCGGTAGGAAGATCTTCCATTCAGTGCCTCTGATTTGTTGCACGTGCATAATGTCGTATACCCGAGGAGAGTGTCCCAAACCATCCTGTACACCGGCAATCATTATCTCCAATTTCAAAATCCCTAGCAACCTCACACGAGGCTTGTGATCGAGATCCCTGACAAAGACATGTATCTAAATGACTTCGTAATCTTGGAAATCTCGAGTTGGGGATGATGGCCTTTATTCTTTTCCTAGGCACAACGGAAGCCTCTCTGATAGTAAGTTATTTTTCATACCACTGGTGCTTTGACTTTATAATATTTATATAAACTTGTTACATTGCTGATCTAACCCTTTGACCTCGGGTGTCATGTTTCAAACTTTAACAACTTATTTGTAAAGCGGTCTGCGCAGTGCAACGAGGATATTCAAAAGGTCAACAATTGCAGCAGGCCTAAGGATGTGAAGACTATTCTTCGGTACTAGCCAATCTACCATCACGTTATCCCACATCAGATTGAATAGCTCAGACAAGTTAGGCTTCCTTTTTTGTGCATTCGATAATGAGCTCCCCATCAGCGTCAAAGATCCAACCAAGCTTCCACCCCCAATACCTTCAGTGATCCAGGTTCGTTGAGTTTATTTGGCTTATTGAGCAGTGAAGAAGAATTTGAAGAAGAAGATGAGGTAAACCAAGGTGAAGATCTAGCTCCTTCTAAGGTAGTTGCCCATGCTCCAACTATAGTTGTCCCCGTACTGGTGGTCAACTCAGATTCGGAAGTTGTGAACGACCTTGGTTTTTCAATTATTTTGCCGTGGGTATGGACAAAGTTAATCACTCCTTTATTGAAGGTGGCAATTATGGACCTCAAAAAAGGTTGGTATGGCTTCGAAGCCTAGGGCCCTTGGCCAGAAGAAACTTAAACTAATGGATCCTCCTATAGATGTCCAAATCCCACCTCCAGTCCTTATTGAAGAGAAGCCGAGCTTACCAGACTCCCACTCCTTAGAAAACACAAGGGTAAGACACTTAACGTGGGTCCTTCCAAGAGGAAAAAGGAGGAAGGAGGAGGCTCGACTAGTATCCTAACTCCCATTGAAACCTCTGAGCTCTGGAATTCCAAGTTTGCTTTTGCTGAGCTTGAATGGCAAGTCACCATGCCTGACTATTCAAAGGAGCATGACACTTGC
>BRYE01000011.1:3152500-3155000 GCA_030159115.1 Actinidia arguta var. hypoleuca | reverse complement strand
ACGATCACCTTAGCTTGTGCTTAGGTAAACGAGGAATGCATCTTGGTAATTTCAAAAAAAATTATTTTTGAATTTTTTTTGCAAACTCATGGTGTTTTGAAACAATTCTTTAGCCGAACTATGTATATTTTCAAAGTGTTTGGGAAACTATAACTCAAAAAACTCATGAAATGATCAGACTACTTGCGTAGCTAAAAAAAATACTTATATTTGTTTAAACATGGCAAACAAAGAGTTTTGATAATATCATGAAACTCAATACACAACTTTTATGACTACAAGTTCGGTACAGAGAAGTTATATTTTGTTGGAGTTCCAAGGTCTCAAGACTTATTTGCCCTCGGGATCCTCAATATGATAAGTTCCATGTCGGCGAGTTTAGCTATCTTGTATGGACCCTCCCAATTGAGATCAAGTTGGAGATCCGCCAGGTCCTTAGTGTTTCTAACAGCTTCAAATAAGCCACCTAGCCTACGATCGATGAGAGATGGTTCCTTTTTTATGGTTGCTTATTAAGACAAAGCTCAGAGTTTGCGATGAACCTGGCTAACTCTACACCCAAATGCTCATCATGATTGTCTAGTTGAGCCCACTTTTACTGTTCTTTTTCTATTTTCATAACACAGAGTTGAACCTAACTCAACTGTTAGTGAATAGTTTCTAGAAGCAGTTCTTCCTCCAAAGCATCATTAGTTTTGTTGTCGCTTCGATCAAACCTAGGGTTAGGCTGACTTCATCTTCCTCTGCCTGAGTTTTTTCCTGATCAACACACTCTTTCAGATGTCCATCCTGAACAAGTTGATCTAGAAAAACCGTCAAGGCTTTGCAATTTTTGATATGTGTCCTTTTTTCTCGTAAAAGGAGCATTTTCACCGTTGATTGTGTTTACTGGAATCCCCTCCCTTGGAGAAGGATTTCCTGAAATATGACTTGTCTCAAATCTGGGTGAGGAGCTTGCAAATTGGTTCTTTAAAAACTATGTTGATACCTTACCTTCATAGTCTGTCAGACTTTCTCTCCGTTTCTTGAATGACCCGTCACCCCGGGATGAAGACCACGTAGCTCATTCCTCTTGTCAGGCGTCATCCTCCAACAAAGCAAACATTTTAACCTAGCTCATGAAATCTCGGAGGTCAGTTGAATGGTTCAGCGTCAAGTCCTCCCAAAGTTTTCCGCCGGGGTTAGCCCAAGCTTGTAGCTGACCACGGCCAAATCTTCTGAGCACTCCTTTATTTTGCTGTACATATCCCAATAACGCTTGTTCTAATTGCAAAGTGATTTGTTCTTTCCTTTTCGGAGCATCAAAAAATAGCTGACACCCTTTGGTGTCTTTGTGTTGATGAAGAACCAAGTCACGAATGACTTGGTAGGTTGATGGAAGCTCCCGATGGACCCTGCAGGGAACTTGTTAAATCACTTTAGCCCGAGGTCTCCCAGGCTTGATGGAAACATCCTACATATAAGTGCATCAAGATGGTTTTTGAGTGCCATCATCTACCTAACGTGGCTAACATAGGATCCCGGGTCTGACTTTCTGTTGTAAAGTGTAAATTTTGGGGGAGTGAACTTTTATGGAGGATCCATTCCCGCAATATCTAGCGAGTATGGGGTCTAGTACCTTTGGATTTGCTCCCTTGGCATGGACCTAGCTGTCCAGGCTGTCTGGTACCTCTGGATTTGCTCTCAAACACACCAATTTTGAGTAACAATAATCTCAGCCATTGAAGGCAGTCTTAGGAGCTCAAAAGCTCCAACATTGGGAGGGAGTAGCCCATTTGTGTGAAGGGTTGCATGGCTTGTAAAGACTGAGCCAAATTCTAACATAAACGTGCGTGTTTTCACTAACTCGGGTTCCATATTAAGTGTGTTATGATGAACCAAGTCATAACCGCCGTTAGCAATGTCATTTTCTTGAACACATGAAATCGGATGGACTTTATACCTTCAAGTCCACATAAGTTCGATGATAATAGTTTCGGATGAAAATAATGTATTAAAACTTGCTTACCAGTCTTCAAAAAGCACAAGTCAATCCGAGATCACTCAAACGAGAAGAAAAAGGGCAAGTCAATCCGAGATCGCTCAAACGAGAAGAACTGGTATAGGGAGAATCCTTGGAAAACACTTCGCTGTGACTCTTGAGAGCTTTCTCACGGTTTATATGGGCTGCCTAAGACTAGCTTATATAGTGCATAATAGTTGGTAGTTATAGACCATATGATCCTTCCCAAACAGTCACGTAGGTCAAATCAGTCGCATTATATAAAATAGATATCAATAATAGCAGTGAAAAATAATATTTTTATTTAGTCATTTGTTTAAATTACCATGGAAAAGTGATCAAAAAGTATTATTTTAATTTATACTCTGGTTAGCCTAACAAACGGTGAGCCAAAGGTCCCGAAGGTTCGGATGGTTGACCCGAAAGATCAGTAAATTGATCCAAAGGTCTAATAGTGCTTTGGTACGAACCGGGGTTTTCAATGCTCTAACCAGATAA
>BRYE01000011.1:3145000-3147500 GCA_030159115.1 Actinidia arguta var. hypoleuca | reverse complement strand
CATTGCTGTGCAGGTCGCCCCAATTTAGCCGAGGTCCAGCGCCGAGGCCGAGGAGCAATTTTGACTATTGGTTGCTCTCCCATATTTTTACCACAATAGTTTGGCGCCGTCTATGGGAATGATAGTTCTCTTTATCCTATGCACCTACGCAGCCGGTTATTATCTAGAGCAAGCACCAGTAGCCCTCTAGAGAACAAAGCCCATCCAATGGCTAAAGCTAGCCAAGCTCCAGATCTAGAAGGCCTTTATCATGAGATACGTGAGATGGCCGAACAAATGAGGATCATGAACGAAAATAACGCCCTCCTCATATAGCACCTCACTGCAAATAACCATCCACCACCTCCTCCGGCCCCTCGTCATTCTCGTCCGTCAGGGAATAAATCTCAAAGTCACCATAGTACCGGGCGAGGAAGGCGCCGTCATTCTCCTAGTCCTCGCCTCCGACAAGAAAGGAGCCCATCTCTAGAATCATTGTCCAATAAGACGTCAGGGCTGGAAAGCGAAGGGGTAAGGCGAGATAGATCTCGTCGGGTCCATCAGGAACCAGGGCACCAAAATATATCCACTTCTCAAAAGATTAGGGATCTGGACGCCCGCTTAAATGCCATCAACACGGGGACCAGTGCCCCGATAACCGCAGACGCTTTGATTAGACAAACTGAACCACCTTTCACCCAAAGGATAATGAAAGCCAAGGTGTCATCCAGATTCAAACTGCCAACTCAGCTCGGGATCTACGAGGGCAAAACAGATCCTATGGATCATTTGGATTCATATAAAAATCCGATGTATCTCCAAGGGTATTCAGACGAAGTCATGTGTAAAGCTTTTTCTGCTACACTGAAGGGATAGGCAAGGTCGTAGTTCCGAAAGTTGTCTCCTAGAACCATCGATTCATTCAGAGATCTGAGCAGGCTTTTCATCGCCAATTTCATAAGCTGCCGGATCAGGCAAAAGAACGCGTCCCACTTTTTTACCATCCACCAGAAGAAGACGGAGAACCTAAAAGATTATGTGAAACAATTTAACCAAGCCATATTAGAAGTTGAGGATCCTAGTGACAAAGTAGTCGTCATGGCAATGATGGAAGGACTTCGCCCAGGTCCTTTATTCGATTCTCTGTCCAAGAATGTTCCGGAGACATTGTTCATTATCCAAAGCAAAGCTGATAAATACATCGCCGCGGAGGAATTAGCCAAAGCCAAATGAAGGCAAAGAGGAAAAGATGACCATAAAAGAAAGGAGTCTGATGCTAGGCGATCTAATTATAGGGACGATGAACGGAGGAGCAAGAAGCCTAATCAAGACTTAAGACGGACGACGGACCAATGACAGACTTAAGACAGTTCCTAGGTATTCTATTGAGTCCTCTCGGGGCTGGTCTCCGGTCGGGACTCACCCGCTTCGCCCGACATTGATGACGCGTGAGGCTGCTCACCCTCCTCCCCTAATGCCATAGAACCAAGAGAGCAGAAAACCCGACGAAATGCCTTGGTTTTAAGAAGCATGGGGACCATGTAGCGCCCACGTTCTGCCACCGATTGTGAAATTTTGTCAAAAAATTCCTACTCGTACGCAAGTAACGTGGGCAGATCGTTACAGCGTTTATCTGAAAAAATACCCATGTTAATACGAATCTTATTAACAAATATACCAAAAATTATTGGCAAAATAAAAACCAACCTGGAATGTTCCATGACCTCGGAACCCGTGGTACTCCCTCCCGAGGTTCCTCTTCAAAGAGCTCCCAGCTATCCCCCAAGGCGAAGAAGAATTTGCTTTTCTACCCCTTCACGTTGCTGAGGTACCCTCCGAGGATGGTTCTCTTGTACCTCGCCTTGAAGTAAAGCCACCCTTGGTCCTGTTTAGGGTTATTATTAAGGAAAAAAATATTCCTAAACTCGGAAAGAGTCATCGAATATTTATGAACTCGCCACAACGACAAGACGCCAGCGATACTACGCCACGCATTGGGGATGAGCTGAGCAGGACAGATCTTATAAAACCGCAAAATTAACCTAACTATTGAAGGAATGGGAAAACGAAGGCCCGTAAGAAAGGCGGCCTCATAGAAGGCTACCTCGCTAGGGCGGGTAGAAAGAATGGTCTCATTTTTCTCGGGAATGAGTTGTACGCCCTGGGAAAAGGAATAAGTCTCCCTGAGCAGGTCTAGCTCCTCGGGAGTCATGACGTTATGTTCTTTTTCCACGGAAGGGTGAACATCACCTAAAGGGGCGACCTCAGGAATGGATGGGTCTTCCATTGGCGACCTGGGGGATTGTCTAACTTCGTCAGTAATATATGACGAACCTTCTCCTAGATGGTCAGATACCCATGAGTGCAAAGAATCCAAATCTGATGGACTCACCTTAGACCTATGGGACATAAAACTAAAAAGGAGAACGAAGACTGTTACTTACTGGCTTGGAGACGAAAGGCAACCACAGGCAGAGACGAGAAGAAACTCGAAGCAGGAAAGGTGACTACAAACGAAAGC
>BRYE01000011.1:3140000-3142500 GCA_030159115.1 Actinidia arguta var. hypoleuca | reverse complement strand
CACGTGCCGTCACGCGCCACCTGCAATCAGCGCGTGAGATCTACTCACTCATGCTTGGCTTAACCTATACAACGAGTGGGCTTCACGTGCCCACGCGCCTACACTTTGCTCTCTCGCGCGTCAAGTCAGCGACCAGTCATCACCCTATCAATGCTGCGTCAGCAACAAAAAAATTCATGTCTAATAAATTATACTATTAGTTCCTAAAGTTTTAAAATTTTATATTTCAATCCCTGACTTTGGGGAAATAACAATTTGATCCATGAACATTGAAAAAATTATAATTTGGTCCTCGAAGTTTATTAAAATTATAATTTTCTCCTGAAAGTATTAGAAATTATAGTTTGATCCCTTAAGTTTTTAAAAATTATAGACCAGTCCCTAAAGTTTTAATAATTATAATTTGATCCCAAAATTTTTAGATATTACAATTGAGTCCTTGAAAATTTTGAGTTCCGATGTAATATTTGAGATCAAAAGGCATGGAAGCACATTTTCACTGTAGGGATCAAAAGTGAAAATTAGAGCAGAAGCAAAAATTAGCCTCCATACTCTTCACTGACAACTTTACTCGTGAAATCTCCCAACTTCAAAGAAAGGCTGCCAACATGAATCTCAAAGCTGAACTCCACCGATTTCTAAATTTCTATAGAGCAGCTCGAAAGATCCAGAAGTATTTCCTATGTTATGTTGCTCGAAAATCCTACTTGACAGTACTGTCATCTACAATACAATCACATTGCAGGCAAGTTTAAGGGCAATGGTTGCTCAAAATGAATATTGATTCAGAAAGTAAATCAAAGCTACAATTATCATCTAGACTCGTTTGCGTTGTCACAAGGCATATTCTTATGATACATGTTTTTAAAAGACTGTTATTGTTTCTCAATGCGGTTGGAGAAGAAAAGTTGCTCGGAGAAATTTAAGGAAGCTGAAAATGGATACAAGAAAAAAAGAGTCACTTCAACTTGACAGTGTACCACAATTCTCAGACAATATTGATTCACTATCAGCTAATCCTTTAGTTAAGGTAGAAAGAATCGATTTTATTAGTGTTGACAACTTCCTTTGCGTTTTCCATCTATGCTTAGTAAATCTTGTCAACAGTTTGAAGACAAACATTATTTGAATTTCGTGCTTGAAAGATTTTAAATTTCAGAACTAAGCGAGGTTGTTGATTTAATCCAAGTACTTGATTCGTTGGCATGAAATAATTCAGTATCTAAAGACGAACTTGAGGTCGAATTCTTTTTCTCAGTGGAGGAGAATGATGCAGAATGCAAAGGCACATAATTATTTATTTATTATTTTATTTTATTATTTTATAATTAGTTCTTTTTTATTTTAATTTAATTAGGATTGTATTTGATTAGAATATTTTATCCACTAGACCAAATTAGTAATAGCTCATTTGGCCTATTTTATTTTGTAGTAGTTTAGGGCTTAGTTTATTTTCTTTATTTAAAAAGAATTTTGGTTACAATCTAAAGAGATGGTGATTATAAAATGAAAAAAACCTTAGTTTTTTCTCATTCTTCTTAGATTCTGGTGTGAAGTCAAACATCTCTCTCCTTTTTTTTGAGATTCTGGTGCGAAGTCAAATTTTTTCATCTCCTTCTTTTTCTTTATCTATTTACTTTTATTGCTGGTGAGGCGTCAAATTGATATTTATGCTACATCACATCCACAATTCTGGCACGAATCCATTCCTGCTCCTACTTCCGTTTCTCTAGAATAGCTTAATGTTTTCCTCTAGTACCAAATTTGCAACTGGCTTCTGCTATTGCAAATCTGGACTTCTGCCATTATTATTCTCTACACCGCCATTCTTGGGGAGTTCTCAAGAATCAAACCCAATAGCAAATGATGAAGGTGATCGTACCAATAGCATTTGATTTTTCTGTTCAACAAAATCAGGCAAACACTCTGGAGGTCGATTATCATTGCCAGGCTTGTTGATATCCACACTATCAGCTATGGGATCATACTGTTTTGGGGACATCGTGGCCGTATCAAGCCGAGCATCCATTGAGATAATTGGGGGAGACAGACTCGCAGAATGAAGAAGAGTACTCTCAAGGGCACCTTCTTCGGCAACTATAAGCCCCGCACCAATCTCCCGTCTGTTGTGGAAAAGTACATGAACAAGGTAATTCATTTCATTCTCGTCTTTGTAGTAGGGTAAAATTGACATTTAACATTGATCCAAAACTGGTAGTCTAATTTCACTATTCTAATTTCATTTACAACCTAATTATTTTGTCCTAATTCTGTAGGAGCTGGAGCTGGAGCTGGAGCTGGAGCTGGAGAAATTTATTACCCATGAAGTCTGGTTTCGGGAGATCAACAAAGTGTTCGAGCTCATGCTCCACGGTGAAAGTCTATGATGCCATCATTCGCATGCATATGAGACAAGGGCGAGTTGCTAGAAGTAATTACTGTTGGGTAAAATGATTCGGCAAATAAAAAATTTTAACTAATAATTTTATTCACTTACAAC
>BRYE01000011.1:3100000-3105000 GCA_030159115.1 Actinidia arguta var. hypoleuca | reverse complement strand
GAATTTGATGTTGGTGGTCGTGGGTTTGCGTCGGTGATGATGGGTTTGTTTGTGGGAGTGCTGGTAGGGTGTTTGTGTTGGTGGAGTTGGACCGTGGATGGCGGTTAAAAGAGCGGAGGAAAGAGAATCAAATGAGTTATAGGACGGTGTCTGCAGGTGGCGGCGGCCGGCAACGGCGCGGCGTAGGGAGATAGGCGGCGTTAGTCGGTGATGGAGGCCGGGGAGCGAGGAAGGGGGGAGGTGGTGATCCGATGAGGTAGAGTGTATGGTAGGTACCATAGGTTGGTAAAACACATTTAGCTGATCTCAAATTTGGGTTAGGTGAAAAAATCTCAACCGTTCATTATAAACTCAATAACTCAATCTATATTATAAATCACAACTTATTTTGAATCTCAAATCTATCTCTAGCTAACTACAGTTAAAATTCATTTAGGTTAATACAACGACTAAGATTTTACTTGATATTATTTTTTCCTCCCAAAATTATAATTTTCTTCTTCTTAAAAGGTGTGAAAACCACCACGTAAGTTCTTATCCATAAATTAATTTTTTTTTTACATATGGACATATGTTTTATCCATTAGATCATTTCTTTGGCGGGACCCCAACTAAAAATTAAAAACACATTTTTTATATATATATTTTAGTTATTTTGACGATAATAGTCTAAAAATATTAAATTTAGAGATAAAAATATTTTATTTTTTATTTTTAATGAACTTTCTCTTAAATTAGATAATTTCTTATATTTTTAAACACTTTTCATTAAGAAACTGAAAAAATATAAAATATTAATTAATCAGTGAAAAAAATTCACTAAATACAATAAAAAATAAAAAATAAAGCATATAAATTTTTTTTACCTCAAATAGAAAGGGAAGTGATTTTCATATGTTAATTTTTTTATATTTATTAAAATTAATTTATCCAATGGTTATAATAAAAATATTTGAGTAAAAATAAATATTTAAATAAATTTATCATAAGAAGAACAAAAATATCTATAATATAAGACACACATATTTTAAATCTTTCAAATTAACTATCTATATTATTAACACAACTCATTTTGAATTTTAAATATATCTCTCGCTATCTACGGTTGAAATTTATTTAAGTGAATCTAACATATGAGATTTTACTTGAGATTTTTTTTTCTCCCCGAAAATTATTACTTCCTCTTTTTCAAATGTGTGACCACGTAAGTTTTGATCCATTGGACAATTTGTTTTTAAAATTAAGTATATTTTTTTACCTATTAAATTATTTTTTTAGTGGGAGTCATACAAAAAAATTAAAATACATCTTCATTTCTTTCTCATTTTTTTATTTTTTTTATTTAATAATTTTTTATTATTTAGTAAAATATTTATATTATATTAATTTTTTTACGATATGAGTTTAAAATATAAAAAACTATTTAATTTAGAGATAAAAATATATATATTTTTATTTTTAGTGGACTTTCTCTTAAATTATATAATTTTTATATTTTAAAACTCTTTTTATTAAAAATAAATTTAAAAAATATAAAATATTAATTAATAGGTGAAAAAAATTAACTAAAGACAATAAAAAGATAAAAAATATAAAAAAATTTTACCAAAATAGAAAAGGAAATGAATTTCATACCTGCATGAACTAGGGGTGCACATGGGTCGGTTTGGATCGGGTCTGAGTTAGATCCAGAACCGATCCGATACTGGTCGGGTCTCAATTTTTGGACCCAGAATCGATCCGACCGTTCTTAAGAATCGAACCGAATCGATCGGGTCCGATTCGGTTCGGTTCGATTCTTCGATTCTTCGATTATCGGGTTGGATCGGGTCGGGTCGGGTCGGATCGGGTCTTTGATTTTTCTTAAATTTTTTTATTTATTTATATAAATATAGGTAATAATCAAGTGTGGTGAATGCACGGTATGCCTATATAATCGGTTCTAATTCAGTTCTCTGGTCGGTTCCGATCGGGTCGATTCTGGGTCGGTTCTGGATAAAAAATCTTATGAACCAGAAAACCGAACCGAACCGCTCGGGTCTATAATTTTCAGACCCGGAATCGACCCAGGAACATGAGAGAACCGACCCCAATCGATCCAATGAGGTCGGTTCGGTTCGGTTCGGGCGAATCTTTTGTGGACCCCTAGCATGAACCAGATAGAAGGTGTTTGGTGAGTTTTTTTGGGGTTGGTGGGTTGAAGTAGTAATGAATTAGTAATTAATTATTTTTGGGGTAGATTTAATTTACAAAATAATCTTTAGAAAATTTAGCTTGGTTAATGGTTTTTTCAAATTTTTTTCTAAAAATATTTCACAAAAGTATGCATTTTTTAAAAAAATATTTAATTTCTTAAAAATTATTTTTTAATAAAAAAATTAATAATAATAATATATAAAATAATAAATATTATTGTTCTAAAAAATAATTTCTGAAACAATTTATTAAAAACATCATGCAAGATCTTGTACGATAAGACTCAAACCATTAACCTCAATCCTAGAAATAAAGGGTGACTGATTTTGTTCTTAACAATTCATGTAAGTGAGCTTACTGGAACTTGCTTAGCTACACGCTAAGGATATGCTCACTTAGATTTTAACTCCTTAAGAGTTATGGTGTTTGGATAAAAAAGTTGATGAGAAAAACACAAAAAAATAAAAATAAAAAAATTTTCATGGTTCCGAATGATTGAACTTCTAATTTTTTTATTTATTTTTAATTTTTTTTATCACAAAATTCTTAATTCAATTCCAACCTAAGAAAATAATTACATATATATAATTTTTATGAGTAACAAAATAAATTAATGTTATTTTTAAAATACATACATAAGTCCATTTTGTTATATTTTTCCTACCCCCCAAAATAACTATTTCTTCACAAGCCACAAGTCCAATAGGGAATTGCTTTGATACGCACTCTTTATTTGGATTGTATCTTTAGCGCACCGTTTAATAATTATTAGATAAAAAAAATTTAATTTAATTTTTAAAATAAATTAATAGTTAATAATAATAATTTGAACAATTAGTTAAATTTATTTTTATGAATCGTATTGGTTTAATTATGAATCATATTAGTTTTGTTATGAATTTTTGTAGCCATTGTTATGAGATATTTTGTTATGAATTGATTTGTTATGACTTTTATTGTTATGTTTGATAAATGTTATGAATTTTCGTGGTTCGTTTATGAATTTTTATGGATATAATCATGAACGTTTTATAAAAAATTATGATTGTATTATAATCAAAAAATAATTTTATGAAAAATTATAATTAAATCATATTTTAATATAATTAACCTACAAAATTATAATAAAATAATGACATAATGCAATCTCACTCTATTAATATATCTTTCATTTTCCCATTGACAAAAGGAAAAAGAAAGAAAAAAAAAAAAAAGCGTAGTGAAATAACGATAGTTCTATGAGGGCAAAAACGTAATCACCTAACTAGGTTAAACATTAGGGTTTCGTTTTCTTTTGTCGCAGTCTCTTTGCTCGCCTCTTCTTCGCTCTGCATATATACATATCCCACTCCATACATCTCTCTCTCTCTCTCTGTTCTTGATTTTTCGGGCAATGAAGAGGATGAAGAAAGTCATGCACCACTCTGATGTATCAATCAGTGCTGATACAACTTCTTATACCCATATTATCTGAGCCCTCTCTTTCTCTCTCATCAAATTTCTTCAATCTCATTCGATTCAATTCATACTTTTTTTTTTATCTTTTTTTTTCTTCCGATTTTCGTAGTTTCTTTATATGTATAAATTCTATGAGGGTGAAGCCAAGTGATGTGGTTTTTCCGATAGGAAGACCGAAACCATGATGCGGACCGTACAGCTTTCATAAAAGCTTCTGGGGATAGATTTCTGGTTTCTGATGGTTCTTTTACCCACTTTTCTTGATTTTTTTAATGGAATTTTATGATCTGAGACAATTTCTGGGTATTTTATAAAACAGAATCATCGATAAATGTTTTAAACTTTAATTGATATTTTTTAAATTTTCAGGTGATTTGAAGCTCCCCCCCCCTGTTTTCGTGTTAGCTGATTTATTTTTTGGGTAAAAGTTTATGGTTTGGGCTTTTTGCGGATGACTCTTGACATTTAGAAATCATCACATAACTATGTTATTATGGTTTATAATTTAACACGCACCATTAAATTTAAATCCGATTACAAAATTCAAAAATTGGCTATAATGCTTGTTTTACTCTCTCTTAACAAGTGAAGTAAACTCAAACATACTGTCCTACATACTTATATTTATGGGCTTCATTATACAAATATATTTTAAATTATTACTTTTTGACACTTTTATTCTTTCATTTAAATAAAAAAGCTTGTTTATGTTAGTATTTTGTCCAAATTTTTTGTTAAAATACCTGGTGACTAGTTCTATTTTTTATGCTAAATGTCTTTCCGATTTGTATGGAAAAAATCACACACATACACTTTTATTGCTTTATTTTGGCTCTCTTAATCTATTTATTTTTCCTACTCTTGTATTTTTTATGCAGAATAAAAATTTCTTATAAAACTATAAAAAATAAATATCAACAAAATACAGAACAATGTGTTCATGTATATATATATATATTTTGTTATTTATTTTTAATTTTTTATAACTTTGTAAGAAATTTTTATTTGGTATAGAGTAAGAGAATAAAAAAAAAAAGCAATGAAAGTATATATATGGACATAGAATTTTTTCCTTCCAATACAAATGATATATTTTGCATCAAAAAATAGAACCAAATAACATATCAAGTTATAACGGAATTTTAGACGAAATACTGACGGAGAGGGTGAAAATGATAAATTTTAATAGTTAATGGTGTAAATGAGTCTTTATTTAAATGAGAGTGAAAATAAAAAAAAAAGTGATTTTAAAAGTGTTTGTATAATTAAGCATGTATTTATGTATGAATATTAAATACTATGGAGTAATAAAACAATCAACTCAGCCACTAATGCCTCCTATACAC
>BRYE01000011.1:3087500-3092500 GCA_030159115.1 Actinidia arguta var. hypoleuca | reverse complement strand
TTGCAAAGCCTAAGCATTTAGTGCAACGCCGCCGTTTTACACGAAGAAACCTAACGCTAAGAGCATCTCCAGCAATATCCCCGGTCCTTGTCTTTACCCAAAAAATCAGCTCCAATAGAGCCCCTAAATGCCCCCCCCTAAATTTGGCTAAATTTGGAGGTTGATTCAGTGATTCACACCCTATTCTTTGTAAATCAATTTCTCTCTCCTCCTTCATCTTCTTTGATCTTTCTCTGGCCAATTGTTGTTCCTCCGGCACGACAGTTCCATCGCAGACATGTTGTTGTGTGTTTCTATGAGAGAGAGAGGGGTTTTTTTTGATGGTGGTGTCACCTGTGTGTGAGAGAGAGTGAAGAGGTTGATGGTGATGTTGTGTGTGTGTGTGTGTGTGTGTGATGGTGGAGGTCGGTGATCATGCCAAGAAGGCGTAGCTTGGTGATTTGGGAGGGTTTTGTGAGTGTGTGAGTTTGGTTTTTGTTATGGTAGAAATTTGGAGCGAGCAACCAACAGTCAGAATTGCTCGTGACCTCGGTATTGGACCTCGACTATGACTTGGGCGACCTGCACAAGAGAACAAACGTAATCAGTCGGGATGAGGCCGCTCAAAACCCTTCCGGCGTAGAGATCAAACCAAGGGGATAAACTAAACAAAGCAAAGTATCAGAGCTCTTAAAGTGAGTAAGAAAGGGTTAAGTCATACTTTTTTCTAGTTGAAGGAATGACCTTTTTATAGATGGAGAATGGAGAATGGAGAACCGTGTGAGGAGATTACGACGAGATCCTCAGATGACTAAGTATAGAAGGAAATCCCAGAGATAGTAGAGATAAAATAGGGAGATATCATTTGGAGAATAAAACGCGATTATTGGCGACGTAGTGGAGAAGGAGTCTCATGGGAATAGAGTCTCGATGTCATCCTATCTTCACAATGGACAACAAGGTGTAGTGAAATAGGCGAGCTCACCGCTATAGGCGAGGTGAGTATTCCTGGCAGTCATGGAGCTCGGGCGAGTTTGATACAGGTCATCAAAGGCGTAGGTGACGTAAAATAGGTAAACAATTTACCTCTCATCAGTTGCTACCCGACTTGATATGTCGAAGTGACACACTTGATAGCATTGAGTCATAAATCACAGAGTGTGGGTCGATGTCGTGGGAGCTTAATGATAGCATGTATTCATTGGCGGACACGTGGACGAAAGTGTTATTGGCGCGAAAGCGTTTATGGCATAATAACATTTTGGCGGGAGTTGCGGTTTTGACCTCGGTATTCGAAAGTCGCTAGATCTTGACCGTTGGAGTGAATAAATATCATCCTTTGGCTCCTTTTATATATATGGGGCTTCCGTACTGTATAGCACTCTTCTTGCTTTCGTTGTCGAACTGCTGCCTCTGCTCGGACGTTCCCCTCGCCCTCGTCACTTCGAGCTCATTATCTCGCCCTCAATTCATTAAGTACCAAGCACTTGACCTATTTCCTTCCTTTAGTTAGTTTCTAGTTTATGTTTGGTAATACCGACGTAGAAAACAAAGAGGATTCTCTTCCTTCTTGGACATTTAATCATTTAGGAGAAAAATCTTATATGTTTGTATTGGTGATATCATATCTGATGAGATTGGCAAGATGAACTTGATGAACACAATCTTTTGGCTATCATAATAAATACAATTTACCTTAATCAGACAAATGTCAACTTATCCCGTGGCGATCAAAACTTAAAAATTGGAGATGTGAAATTGGAGAACATCAATCAATTTCTTGGCGAGTTTAATGCCTTGGAAAAATTTTAAAACCTTTTAATTTTGGCATGTTAATTTGGCGATAAAAGGATAACTTTGGCTACCTCCACTTAGGAGATGTCAATAAGTTGATAGTGGAGGGATATGCGACATCCAAGGTATAACGATGTCTTCCCATGTAATGGAGAAACTTGAGAATTCAATTGTTAGGCGAAGCATGTTAACTTGGCGAGTTAGATTAATAGGTGATGAGCAATCGAGTGTATTAATCAAACGAGTTAATCTATGGCGATCAAGATGTCTTGATAAGAGCAATCCTGATATTGGCGATACTAATCTAAAATTGGTGTTTTCATGGCGACTTAAAACTGACGATATAATTCAATAAGGTGAGACCAACTCTTTTGGCGAAATAATTGAACTTTAATTGGCGAATTTGGCGAGATAATTGAACTTTTAATTGGCAAATTTGTTATTTTATTAAAATAACCTTAATCATATAGAAATTGACAATCACAATTTCATAAGCTTTTGGAGAACAAAACTTTTGAAATTGGCAAAACTGGAGAAATGCAATTTTATTGAAGTAATCGCTATTACATGGAGATTGTCGAACATAATAGAGTGGCAAAAACAATACTTTTGGCGAGGATTTTGGCAATATCATGTTGTAGGCGATCTTCTTCCCATGGCGACCGGCATCACTACTAGTAATATTTCATCAAATGTTCTGTATTCCAGGGATGAGGTAATGCCTTCCCTTTCATATCTTCTAGCCATTAAGTTCTTGGGCTAGATACTTTGATAACCTTATAGGGTCCCTCCCAAGTAGGATCGAGCTTCCCAGCGTTGGGCTCTTTTGTATTCAGAGTTACCTTCCTCAAGACTAAGTCACCAGGTAGGAAATATCTGTGCTTGACTCTCTAGTTGTAGTACTTGGCGACATGGTGTTTATAAGGGTATCTACGTTCTCGCCGAACCCTTCAAAGTTGTCGAGATTGCTTTACACATTACCTCGTCTGAGTATCCCTAGAGCATCATCAAGTTTCTGTATGAGTCCAAGTGATTTATTAGATTTGTCTTCCCTTCATACACCCCGAGCTGAGATGACAGTTTGAACTTGGATGAAACTCTGGTCCTCATCACTCGTTTTATGAATGGCGGCTCGGACTACGTTATCAGGGTATCTACAGTAATTAGGGTGTTTGGCCCTATGTTAATGGCATCGATCTTAGCATGTAGGTCTTTGATCCTTTGAGTAGTGAACTCATCTTGGAGCCTGGGTGCCTGGTCATCTCGGCGAGGCGACCTATGACCTCTCCTAGTCTCCTCGCCTTCTATTTTGTGAGTACGACTGGACGATTCAGACTCTAATGAAATAAAACTTCTTTCTCGTCTAGAGTGTAAGCTCGGTGATAGAGGTCGTCGATTTTAGGCCTGACCAGTGCTTTGGTGACTCTGAGATTCATGGTTGCTTGATCGACGAGGACAATGAGATTGACTAACTTCTAGGACAAGCACAACATGAGGTGATGGGTTGTTTATGACGAGGTGCTGTATCAGGCGGGCATTGTTCTCATTCATGATTCTAATCTGCTCAGCAATCTCATGCATCTCACGGTGAAAGCCTTCTAGATCTGGAGCTTAACTGGTGTTGGCCATTGGATGAGCCATGTTATCTAAAAGGCTGTTGGTACTTGGTCTAGATAATAAGCGATTACATAGGTGCATAAGGTACAGAGAGCTGTCGTTCCCATAAATGTCGCCAAACTATTGTGGTAACAATCTAGGGGCGAGCAACCAACATTTAGAATTTCTCGTGACTGGCCGGGTGAGGCCACTCAAACCCCTTCCGGCGTGTAGATCAGACCAAGGCGAATAAACTAGACAAAGCGAAGTATCAGAGCTCTTAAAGTGAGGTAAGAAAAGAGTTAAGTCATACCTTTTTTCTGGTTGGGGGAGCAACCTTTTTATAGATGGAGAATGGAGAACCGTGTGAGGAGACTATGGCGAGATCCTCAATGGTAAGTATGAAAGGAAATTCCGGAGATAGCGGAGATAAAATAGAGAGATACCATTTGAATAATAAATCGAATTATAGGTGACGTAATGGAGAAGGAGTCTCATGGGAACAGAGTCTCGATATCATTATATCTTCACAGTGGACGACGAGGTGTAGTGAAATAGGCGAGCTCATCGCTATAGGCAAGGTGAATATTCCTGGCAGTTATGGAGCTCGGGCGAGTCTGATACAGGTCACCAAAGGCGTAGGTGACGTAAGCTTCACAATGACGAGAAGGTTCAGGTTGGATAAATAGGCAAAAAATTTACCTCTCATCAATTTTTATGATTACAAATAAAAAAATATAATATTAAAATGGAGTAAAGAAAAAGTAAAAAATTATTATTATAGAAGATTGCCAAAAAATAGTGCCCTAAAATTATACAGTCCCCTATATTTTTAAAATGCGAAGAAAAAGTGAGAATAACAATTATATTTTTTGTTCAGATTTTTAGGGAAAAATACAAATACCACCCTTGAGGTATTGGTCAAATAAAGTCAAACCTCCCACATTTAGATAAATTTCAACACACCTACGATTAGTAGTTGCCAAACAAATAACACCCCTTGCCGTGAAGTCCCCTTGGATGAGAATGTTGATGTCACCTTCTTAAATTTCCTAAATGCCCATACCACTCTTTCAAAAGTTTGAATGTGCATCTCTCTCTCATATGTACTTCTCAAGTTTTCATTAAATAAATACTACACAATTCATAAAACATTCTGAAAAAATATCTCAAATTTTTTTAAAAAAATTATATATTGTTCTTCTCGTTGTGGGCTTGATGGGTCGGTTTGGTGAAAATGGTTGTTGTTAGTGGTGAGGTAGTGTGGGGCATGGTAGAGATGGCCATAGGTGGTGGTGTGGCTGAAGTGATGGAGGGAGAGGGAGAGAGAGACGAAATTTTTCTATTTTTTTTCTACTTTATGCATAAAAGGGTTAGGGATATATGCTATTTCACTTTGCTTTGTTAAATCTGATAAGTAGTGACGGTGAATCTATAATTTTCAACCCTTGGATGGGACAAAAAGACACGTGTCGCATTGTGAAGAAAATCCGCAAGATCTTGAATATTTGGAGGGGATCCAAATCCAATGTCCCCTCTTTCCTATGTATTTGAAAATACTTTTCTTTTTATCCATTTGTTTGAAATTCTCCCAATATGTTTTTCTTCTCTGAATTACTGACATTTTTTTT
>BRYE01000011.1:3027500-3030000 GCA_030159115.1 Actinidia arguta var. hypoleuca | reverse complement strand
TCTATACGTATGGGTTAGTATACCAAGAATATATATATATTAAATCCTAGTCCTTAATTTTAAGGCTGGTTCTACGGACATATTTTTTGACACAAATTTAGATAAAAAATCCTAGTCCTTAATTTTAAGGGCTGAAATTAAAGCAAATCCCTCTCATTAAAACAAACCAAACCCCTCTCTCTCTCCTTCCCCCCCACCCACACACCCACCCACCCACCCACACACACACACACACGCGCGACTTTACCCTCCCTCCGAGACCCCTCTCTCTCTCCTCCCCCATGGCTTTACCCTCCTTTTGAGACCCTAATACTTCTCCACCCTCCGCCAAGACGAGTACGCCGCCGCCTGATTGACCACCGATTGAAAGGCCCCGTCGCTGTCACTGTAGATTGAACCCAACCCGTGGACCATCCAGGGAACCTATTCTTATTACATGGGGTACTTCAAATCTACAATTGTTGGATTAAAATCTTGCCATACAAGTAACAAATATATTGCATGATTAAGATCTTTAATCATGTAAAAAACAGTGTGCCACATTGTCCATTTTCTTTTCCTCCAGTAAAAAATGGTGTGCCATATCAGATGATAATGAAAATATGGTTAAAAAAGGGTTCATTGTTATTGATATTGGTTTGTGTCTTCTTCTATATTAAGGCATTATGGCCTTTAAAATTGATGTTTCCTTTATGTACAAAATAAGCTCTCAAATTAAATTTAACTCTCAATGACATAGAATAGCCCACCGCTTTGGTAAAAATTATTTGTTGCCTAAAAACTGCATAAAAATATCTAATTATTTTAATGTTTATATGGTTTCAGAAGGATTTTTTTTTGTCCAAGGAAGGTGATGGATTGGGCTTACTTGGGCGGCGGCATGCTTGTTGGGTTCAATCGACAGCAACAGAGACAGCGATGGGGCCCTTTAATCGGTGGGTTCAATCGGCGGTGGCGTGCTCGTCCTGGTGGAGGGTGGAAAAGTATTAGGGTCTTGGAGGGAGGGTAAAGCCATGGGGGGAGGAGAGAGAGAAAGGTAATCTCAACCCTTAAATCAAGGACTAGGATTTTGTATCTAAATTTGTGTAAAATAATATATCCCTATAACCAACCCTTATCTCTCTCTCTCTCTCTCTCTCTCTCTCTATATATATATATATATATATATATGGGCCGGATCCAAGGACACAATTTTAAACACTTTATCTTAGCCTTTGAAATTAAGGACTGAGATTACAAGCTCTCCCTCTCTCATCCCCCATCTACCTAAACCCTACTGGCTTTACCTTCTTTGAATATTTGTTATCCAATTAGATAAATTTTATATTTGATAATTAAGAATCCGTAGTTTTATGAAATACCTTTTATTTTTAAATTTCTTAAAGTAACTCCTTTCAATCGTTCTGCATCAGTTTTTCTTTCCTTGATTCTCTCTCTCTCTCTCTCTCTCTCTCTCTCTCTCTGCCATGGTGTGTGAGTGGGTGCTTAGGTGCCTTTCTGTATGAATCACCACACAATGAATAGATTCGAACAAAGATTGGCCACAATCTGAAAGAGGGACTTTAATTTGAGGACTTTGACATTGAGGGTATATCAAGATGGACCAGGTGTTCAACAACTTAATTCCTTCCTGTATTCATCAATCAAAAACATTATTAAGTATACCTACACAAACACACACACAAGCCCACGTGTATATTTTTCCTGGTTGTAGACAATGTAGGAAAAATAATTAGATGAACATACTTTTAAAAAGCCCAACCACAGTAACAGTTTCCAACTTTTCGCAAACGAAACTTCGCAAAACATGAGCGATTGGGTATTTTACTTTCTTTCCCTTTCTATTAATTTTTATGCCTTTTCCTGCTTTTTCTTAGCAAACCAAACGAAGGGGAAAGAAGATGAAGGGAGATTAAAGATTACTTCTCGAGTTTTGGCTTTATCGGAAGACAGCTTCGAGATGATCTCTTGAACATCCCATGAAGTGACGGTCGCCATTGATGATCTTCCGAACTCTGAAGAGACTTGACAATGGCTTTTGAAGATACCTTTAATCTAGCGACGAGAATGGTGATTAGATGCTTGTTTCTTCGATTGTCGGTTGTGGAGTGAAAGTGGAAGAGAGAGAGGGTAAAGCCCGGGGGACCGTAAGGTTTAGGTAGATGGGAAGGAGAGAGAGAGCTTGTAATCTCATCTCTTGATTTCAAAAACTAAGATGGAGTGTTTAAAAATATGTTAAAAATTGTGTTCCCGAATTCAGCTCATATATATATATATATATATATATATATATATATGAAGAGGCTTGACAATGGCTTTTGAAGATACCTTTAATCTAGCGACGAGAATGGTGATTCGATGCTCATTTCTTCAATTGTCGGTTGTGGAGTGAAAGTGGAAGAGAGAGAGAGGGTAAAGCCCGGGGGACCGTAAGGTTTAGGTAGATGGGAAGGAGAGAGGAAGAGCTTGTAATCTCAACTCTTGATTTTAAGGACTAAGA
>BRYE01000011.1:2985000-2995000 GCA_030159115.1 Actinidia arguta var. hypoleuca | reverse complement strand
CCCCGAAAGAAAAATAAAAACAAATACTGCGAATTCCACCGAGACCATGGTCATAACACCGAAGACTGCTTTCAGCTAAAGGAGCAAATAGCCGACCTCATCAAAAGAGGATATCTGAGAAAGTACGTGGGAGATCGCCCTTCTCCCAATTCACCGAAAAGAAGATATGGCAACAATCGACCTACAGCTGGAGACATTCAGGTAATACACGGCGGGTTTGGATCCGGAGGGAGTTCGAATTCATCCAGAAAGAGGCACGCCAGAAGTGCAGACATGTTGTCCGCAGAAGTTTACAACCTCTCCTCGCCAATAGCCGATGTCCACCCAACAATCACCTTCAACAATGATGACCTGAAAGGCCTGCACTTGCCTCATGACGACGCCCTGGTCGTTTCAGCCATCATCGCCAATTTCACCGTCCAAAGAATTTTGGTCGATAATGGTAGCTCGGCTGACATTTTGTTCATCTCTGCATTCGAAAAAATGAAGATAGGACTCGACAAATTGCAGCCCTTCCAGACACCCTTGGTGGGATTTGGAGGGAATCTGCCTCATCCACTGGGATGGGTTAAGTTGCCGATTACTTTGGGGACAGAACCTTGTCAAACTACCGTTTGGCAGGACTTCATCGTGGTTAATTGCCCTTCCCCCTACAATGCCATTTTAGGTCGCACAACTCTAAGCAGAATTAGGGCGATCACCTCAACCTACCACCTGAAAATGAAGTTCCTCACTTCGGCAGGAGTGGGTGAAGTGCGGGGCGACCAGAAAGTGGCCAAGCAATGTTTTATTTCAGCTATGAAAATCGAGACCCCCCAGTACAGAATGCCCAATAGAAATTACCGATCTACGATGGCGAGATGGAACCTCTGAGGGACGAGGTGGAACAGGTTGTCTTGATGGATCCCCGAGAAACCAAAAACACTAAACCCCTTGAAGAAACTACCCCAATTTCCATACATCCGGAATATCCTGATCGCCACGTTATGATCGGAACAGAACTTACCAAAGAGCTGCGCAGTGCTTTAGTAGAATTCTTAAAAAGAAATTTCGATGTTTTTGCCTGGTCCCAAGGCGACGTCCCGGGGATAGATCCCCAGGTGGCCATGCATAAATTACAGATCAATCCGGCTAATCCGCCAGTTCGCCAGAAAAGAAGAAAATTCGCCCCCGAGCGGCTCGGGTTATCGACGAAGAGGTTGCTAAACTCATGAAATGGTCCATTGAGTTGAGCGAATTCCATATTGACTACAAACCAAGGACGGCAATAAAAGCCCAGGCTTTAGCGGACTTCGTGGCTGAATCTACCCATGAGCCCGATCCAGAATTCTCGGAGACCGAGATTCGTAACTTAGAAAAGGACCTCGGAACCTCAGAGAACAGTCTCGACAACTTGGGGGAAACACTTGACAAATGGAAATTGTTCGTAGATGGGTCTTCCAATCAACACGGATGCGGTGCAGGGCTTGTTCTCCAAACTCCGGCAGGTGAACAGATGGAATACGCTATACGGATTGGGTTTAAAGTCACCAACAATGAAGCTGAGTACGAAGCACTCCTTGCCGGATTACGGGTTGCCACAAGAATGTGAGTCCAATCAATTGAACCCTACAGTGATTCTCAACTAATGGCCAACCAGGTTTAGGGAGATTACCTCGCTAGGGACGTACGGATGTCATCTTATTTAGATGAAGTCAAATGTTTAACTCAAAAAATCAAAAGGTTCACCATTCAACAGATCCCTAGAGAAGAAAACAGAAAGGCAGATGCCCTAGCCAATCTTGCTTCAACTTTTGATTTCATATCAGACAGAAGTATACCTCTGGAATTCTTGTCCAAACCAAGTATTGATGTCGCCAAATCCATCTGTACGACAGAAACGGACCCGACCTGGATGGATGAGATCGTCACCTACCTTCGAAGCGGTACACTTCCGGCAGATAAACTCCAAGCTCGCCGAATTCGCCATAGATTTGCAAGGTTCTGCCTGCTTCATGGAATTTTATATAAAAGATCCTTTTCTGATCCCCTCCTAAGATGTCTCCGACCTGAGGAAGTCAATTATTTGATGAGAGAAATCCACGAAGGCATCTGCGGAAATCATTCCGGGGCGAGATCGCTGATACGAAAGGCGATACGCCAAGGCTACTTCTGGCCCCAAATGGGACAGGATGCAGCAAAATACACCAGGGAGTGTGATAAATGCCAGAGGTTCGCTCCATCCAACTACCTTCCCCATACTGAGATAGGGCCAATTACCAGCCCGTGGCTATTCGCCCAATGGGGGATCGACATACTAGGGCCTTTGCCTCAAGCTCCATTACAGAGGAAGTTCTTAATCGTAGCTATTGATTACTTCACGAAGTGGGTAGAAGCAGAACCATTAGCAAGAATCACCGAAAAAATACAAAGAATTTTGTGTGGAAGGGTATCATATTCCGGTTTGGAATTCCCAAAGTTCTCATCTCAGATAATGCCCGACAGTTCGACAATGATGGGTTCAGGAAATTCTGCTCGGACCTCGCCATATCACATCATTTCTCCTCACCTGGTCACCCTCAAGCCAATGGCCAAGTAGAGGTCACCAACAGGACCATCCTCAGAAATTTGAAAACGAGATTGGAGAAATCCAAAAGAGAATGGGTGGAAGATTTGCCGAGCATTTTATGGGCATATCACACGACTAGCAGGATTCCTACTGGTGAAACGCCTTATTCCATGATTTATGAAAATGAATCAGTAATACCTGTCGAAATCGGAATGCCGAGTTTCAAAACTTCAAACTTTAACAAGGATAGCAATGAAGGCGAGCTGAGACTCAATCTTGACCTCCTTGATGAAAAACGGGAACAAGCGGGCATACACCAAGCAGCTTATTAGCATCAGGTCGCCAAATATTTCAACCAAAGAGTCAAACACAGATCATTCTTACCTAGCGACCTAGTTCTGCAGAAAGTTACCCTATCAACCAAAGAGCCAAATGTTGGGAAACTAGGACCGACATGGGAAGACCCTTACAAGGTTGTCAAGGTAACTAGACCAGGAACTTATTGGCTGGAAGACATGAACGGAAAAGCACTCCCCCATCCTTGGAACGCTGAGCATTTGAAGAAAGATTTCCAATAACTCCCTTGGCGAATATTTTGTAACTCCTAGATTTTATTCCGAGTAATAAAACTTCTCCAGTTTATTTCAATAACAAAGTGCAGGATGGAGGTCGCCTAATCAAGATCGCCAGTTCATCGAAGGATGACAGAGGCATCTTGGTCGCCTAATCAAGATCGCCAGTTCATCGAAGGATGACGGAGGCATCTTGGTCGCCTAATCAAGATCGCCAGTTCATCAAAAAAAAAATGGAGGCATCTTGGTCGCCTATTCAAGATCGCCAGTTCATCAAAAGATGACGGAGGCATCTTGGTCGCCTAATCAAGATTGTCAGTTCATCAAAAGATGACAGAGGCATCTTGGTCGCCTAATCAAGATCGCTAGTTCATCAAAAGATGATAGGCATCTTGGTCGCCTAATCAAGATCGCCAGTTCATCGAGAGATGACGGAGGCATCTTGGTCGCCTAATCAAGGTCGCCATAAACCACTTAATGAAGGAATCATTGCTCGCCAAAATTAAAAGTTTCCAGATCACCGAAAAATGACATGTCCTATCCTAGTTCGCCATTAGATAAGAATTACGGAAGGATAAACTAAAGTATAAAAATCAACTTTCAAAATTGCCGAGGAAGTCAACATTTATATTCATGTTAATTCAAGTTACAAATTACATTTACATTTATGATAAAGGGGGAGGGTTGTCATCGCCTTAAGGAGCTGCGTCGCCCGGAGGGTTCGCATCTCCTTTTTCAACCGTTTCCTCCTCGCCCCCTTCCCCTTCATCCTCCTCGTTAAGCAGGTCAAGGTCGAGACGCATTTCCTCCAAGTCTATGGCCAGGTCGGGATGGTGGTGACGGAACTGTCGTTTACAGAAGTCAAACCCTTTGCCAAAATATTTTGAGGAGGCACTTTAGACAGCCTCGGAGAAATCTGACAAAGATTTGAATTCTTCAACAGCCAGCTTTCCTGCACGCTCCACTCTCCCCCTCAAGTCTTCAACCAAAAGCCCTGCCTTTGACAGACTGTCGAAGAAGGAGTCCCTTTCAGCCTTTAGTTTGGCGAACTCGTCGTCGACCTGCTGTTCCCGAGCTCGGGCCTCGGCCAGTTGCTGCTCCAGATCGGTAGATAACTGCTGAAGGCGAGAGACTTCAGTATCCAAAGAGGCAGCTCGCCCCTGTTGAAGGCTTGCTTCCTCAATGGTTTCCCTGCTCTTCACCGCCTGGGAAGATCCGAACACAAGCGCCTGCTACAAACAAATCTAATCAGATCAAACCAATCATATTTAGCTAGGATAAAACAAATAAAAGATAGTATCAAAATGATACCTGACCGAGAGCTTGGAAAAATTTCGAGGCAGTCTGGTCTAGAGAGAGCTGCCCCACCTTCTCTTGATCCGTAGGAGGGATTACCCCTCGAAGGATCTTCTCGGCCACCGAAGGGCTCCCCAAGATGGAGGCCCTCGGACCAAGAACTGTACCTAACGATGGCGAGCTTCCCTCCCCGGGACCAGAAGAAGGGGCCATCGGATGATGTGCTGGACCAGACTTCTTTTTTGGTTCAGGGATGGGGGCTTGCCCTTTGCCTTTAGAGTCATCCCTGGATTTCGCCTTCTTGCTCGGCGAGGAGGGAGGTTCATCCGCTGGACGTTTCTCTCCAATAACCACCCCCTTTGCAGGAGGAGCAGATTTTTTGGATAAACTCTCACCTCGGGCTCTCTCCACCCTTTCACCGAGCTTCTTGAGGCTGATCCTCCTCGATATTGCTGCAAAAAAGAAAAAAGAAGATATATATCAGACGTAAAAAATAATCAACAAAGGTAGTAAGAGTTTATACCATCCAATCTAAG
Source organism: Actinidia arguta var. hypoleuca (assembly GCA_030159115.1). NCBI lineage: Eukaryota > Viridiplantae > Streptophyta > Magnoliopsida > Ericales > Actinidiaceae > Actinidia > Actinidia arguta. The sequence continues at coordinate 2,990,048 of BRYE01000011.1, read as the reverse complement.
CTCGGGAGATAGCTCGGAATCCGACCAGGATTCTGATGTCGAGACCGAGGTCGATCCCAACTTTGAGCAAAATTCTAAGACAGGTCTCAGATCTTTCCCCCCGACCATCTTAATAAGGTCAGGTCGGGAATTTGAGGAGCAACCCTCCTCAGTTCTTTCCTAACAGTCCCTAGATATTCTATCGAGTCCTCTCGGGGCTGGCCATCTTGAAGTTCACCACGGAAAGAGCGGGACTTACCCGCTTCACCCGACGTCGTTGGCGGTTGCGGATGATCGCCCTCTTCTCCTGATTCAGCAGGACCGGGCGAGCTGAAAATCGAGCGAAAAGCCTTGGTTTTAAAAATCATGGGGACTGCGTAACGCCCACGTTCCGCCACCGACTTAGAAATTTGGTCATAGAATTCCTACTCGAACGACAGCAACGTAGGCAGCTCGTTGCAGCGTTTATCTGAAAAGAAACCCATGTTAATACCGATCTAGTTAAATCAATAAACTAACGTTGGCAAAATAAAAACCGACCTGGAATTTCCCATGACCTCGGAATCCGCGGTACTCCCTCCCGAGGTTCTTCATCAAAAAGCTCCCAATTGTCCCCGGAGGCAAAGAAGAACCTGCTTTTCCACCCCTTCATGTTGCTGGGGTACCCTCCGAGGATAGTTTTCTTGTACCTCGCCTTGAAGTACAGCCACCCTTGGTCCGGCTTAGGGTTATTAGTGAGGGAAAAAATGTTCCTAAACTCGGATAGGGTCATCACAAACTTGTGAACTCGCCACAACGACACGGCGCCGACGATACTGCGCCACGCGTTGGGGACGAGCTGAGCAGGACAAATTTTATAGAAAAGCAAAATTGACCTAATAATTAAAGGAATAGGAAAACAGAGGCCCGCGGGAAAGGCGGCCTCATAAAAAGCTACCTCGCCAGGGCGAGCAAAAAGTATGGTCTCGCCCTCCTCAGGGAGTCTGAGCTGTACACCCTGAGGGAATGAATAAGTCTCCCTTAGTAAGCCGAGCTCCTCAAGGGTCATAGTGTTGTGTTCTTTAGTTACAGAGGGATGGACGTCACCTAAAGGGACGACCTCGGCAATGGATGGATCTTCCATTGGAGACCTAGGGGATTGTCTAACCTCGTCAGTAGCGTACGACGAACCCTCTCCTAAATGGTCTGAGATCCACGAAGGCAAAGAATCCAAAGTTGGACTCGCTGTAGACCTATGGGACATACAACTAAAGAAAGAACGAACAATTACTTACTGTGCTAAGAAATAATGGACGGCCGCAGGTAGAGACAAGGAGACTTAAGGCAGGAAGAACAACTGCACGACTGCAAGCAAGAACTAGGAAAGAGAGTGGTGTTAGGCAAAAAAAGATAAAAGTGAATGGGTAAGGTCCTTTATATACACGGAAGTGACGGATCAGATTCATCCGCTTTAATGGCCCAGATTGATCTACCTTTTGAAATTCTTTTTGAAACTTGAGCCGAGAGCCATCAATCCCGCCAAAAGTAATTATGGCGCCGCCCTTTTCTCCCAAAACTACTCTGCAGAAATTAATACCTCACCCACGTGTCGAACTGAGAGAAGGGGCGCATTTAATGCGCACCCACGCGGGCCAACGACTTTTTAATGATAATTACTCAAAGGTCCCGAATATCTCGGCACTTTTGAGTGGGGGGCTACTGATGTGGAATGATTCTAGCAAATCCTAAATCATAAAATGATTTGAGAAAGGCACGTCGCCCAAACGCGTCCAGACTTGACTTCCAGGTCGCCTCATATTGTTAATACATTGAGCTCCACTCCATTTACATATTCTCTCCATATCGCCATAGGGCGAGATGATCTACCTCGCCCAAGGCAGAGACGTCTTCTCAAAGACCTCCGTAAGGACTCCCATTTCCATTAGAGGTCTGCTATCACCACTCTTGTACCTGATTAAAGTCCATCTCCATAAAGAGTTCCACCTCTACAAGAAGAACTGTCTCCAATAGACTCCAACTCAACAACGACACCTATAATTACGGATGAATCACCAGTTGGCAGCCTTCTGATTAATCTCCAGATTTGATTGGGATATCCTCCTATGCTTATCCTTTCGAGGAATTCGCCATACTACACTGACACGGTTTAGTTCTCCTGTCTATATAAAGGCCGCTCCCCCATAACCAAAAAGGTACGCTCAACACAGGCACTACACTTTCATTGTGCTCTCCATACTGCCTTAATTTATTTTCTGGTCGCCTTGCTCTGATACACACGCCGGAGGGATTTTGAGCGGCCTCACCCCGGCCGATTACTTTTGATTCAGTACTGTGCAGGTCGCCCCAGTGTAGCCGAGGTCCAGCGCCGAGGCCGAGGAGCAATTCTGACTGTTGGTTGCTCTCCCAGATTTTTACCACAACAATCTTTGATTTTTATGCTGTTTTAGTTTAAGGTTAAATACTTTTTCTCCTTCGATTTATGATAATATTTTAGTTGAACCATGAGGATGGAATAAAAAAATTTATTTATGAAAAAATTTATATAGAATAATAAACCTCATACATGCATCATAACAGTAAAGTTTAGCTTTGGGTCTTCCTTAACATAATCACTTACATTGAGATAATATAAAATTTTGTCTTGTCATGTCATATCTATTAAGATAGAGTTAATACAAAAAAAAAACTGATATCCACTTGCACATGCCACACAAAAAAAAAAATGTGGTGAAATACACTGACCACTCCTGAGGTTTCATATTAATACACAAAATACTCCTGACATTTAAAAAATTATAATGATCTTTCATGAGATATGCATTTAATACAGATGTCCCCTTGACGTTTAAAAAATTATACTGACCACTCCTGAAGTTTTAGATTAATACACAAAGTACCCCAGTGGTGGTTAGTGTATTTCAGGGGTGCTTTGTAAATTAATCCGAAACCTTAGAAGTGGTCAGTGTATTTTAGAGAAAATCTGTTACAAATTTCAAACTTCAGGGAACATCAGTGTAATTTTTTAAATGTCAAGAATACTTTGTGTATTAAAAGCAAACCTCAGGGGAGGTCATTGTATTTCACCAAAAAATTGAGTTACAAAAATTGATCATAAAAAACTGATGTCTTCTCTTCTTGTTGTTGTTTGTCTTGTTCCTGGGTGACCAACAATTGTTGGGCAACACAATCATTATATGCTTTGATCGTCCAGGAGAGTTCTTTGGAATCCTTCAATTAGCTCCTTTCTGAATGTCCATTCGGGGAGGTCGGTATGTATTTCTTTATGCTTAGAAAGTTGTTTCACAATCAACCATGCACATTGAATTTGTTAGTTGGGTTTTGAATAGATAAATTTTACTGTTAGTAAATGATGAAGTTGTGCAAGTGCTTACGATCCAGATTTCTATTGGGGTAAAGTTTCGACTGATATTAAGGGAGCCTTGTTGTTGCAGCAGTATGATGTGTGTTGGCAAAGTTGAAAGCTGGACATTTGTTGTTGTTCATTGAATCATTGTACAACTTTCTCATATAGTCTTCCGCATACATTTTCATAATATACGAGTGGAGTTACTATTGTCTGTAAAGTTTTATATTTATTGTACGAATAATCTTTAGATTTGGCTTACTAGAATTACTGAATCATTAAGGGACGGGTCAACAATCCCCTCCCTTGACTTTGATAAAAGTGATAATTTTTAATAATTAAGAGGGGTGTAAATGAGCCATTTTTTATATGAATAAGTGTAAATGAACCATTTTTTTATATGAGAGAGTGAAATTGATAGTTTATGGGGTATCTAAATAATTAAGCCTTATTTTTAATAGTTTAAATTTACACAAATTAAATATTTAAATAATTCATCATATTAAAGAAAAAAATGAGTGCAATTTTTATCCAAAAATCTCCCATTGTCTCTAACGTAACGTCGGTAGCATTGTTGTTTTAGGAGCATAGTTATCAGAATCGGATTGTTCAACCAGTTCAACCAGGAACCGGATACTTAATCGACCCGGTAAACATATTTTATAAAAAATAAGAGCAAATCGTATTGAACCGAAAAAATCGGGCTGTATTTTATCGAACCGTTGAACCGGACAGTTTTTTAACATATGCAAATTGACAATAATTTGCTTCAATTTAAAACTAAGAGCTCGAGAATCTGACTATTGGGAGCATAGTTATCAAAACTGAACCAAACATTAAACCTGTCAAGGCACCAGGTTCAACGGTTCACTGGTTCAACCGGTCTTATAATTAATAAATAATAAAAATATATTTAATTAAAAAATTAAAATTTCAATGACTCAATATATTCATACCTTAAAATTAACAGTATGCATGAAGCAACTTTACAAGTAATACTAAAATATAAAAAAAATTCTATAATAGCATGCAAGAACCGGGCGTTTTTTTTTTTACTATTTTTTTTATTTGATCAAAAAAATATAATTTTTCAATTTTAAATATAACAATTTTATTCTAATTTGAAAAAAAATTCACTATAAAAACAAAATTTAACTAATTTTTCTAGTCAAAATAGTTTTTTGTCTTTATTCATTTTTTTTTAAATATGTCGAGTTGGTTCGGGTCTCTCGGGTCTTTTGTACACCCCTATGCACTTTGACGCCTGTAGACTGTATAGTACAGCTATATATATATATACATATATCTATTTGGATACATATATGGGAGAGAATTACTTGTCCCTGTCCCTGTCCCTGTCCCATGTTTTAGTCAACATTGGGTGATATTTGTCCATTTATAATTTATTAGGAGAGGTTGTATAATTTACCTATCTCATTAACAATTATAAATGAACATGTGCCACCCAATAGGTGCTGAGACAAAGGGTTAGGACACGAAAAATAGGATAGATGATCCTCTCCCGACATATATACCCACTCACGCGTATATATAGCTTCTTCAACAAGTGATTGTGTATCTAACTGTTTGATAAATGCATTTGAGCTTGGGAGTCGATCGAAGAACACAGACCAAAGATGTTAGATGAACTATTAGGGCGCGATTTTAGCTCCAAATGGTCAGCGAGATCCTTCTCTCGCTCTCG
>BRYE01000011.1:2972500-2975000 GCA_030159115.1 Actinidia arguta var. hypoleuca | reverse complement strand
CCCACTTACGTTAATAAATTTAAACGGCGTTAGAATTAGGGATCATTTAAACATGAATTGGATACATTTGGGATAACATTGTGACATTATGCATATAGGGGACCAAAGTGGCACAGGAAAATACTTTGAGGATTATTAAAGTATTTAACCCTATTTCGTTATATCACTATTTTATATTACATGTATGCACTTAGTGCAATATATGCAACATTTGGCATGAAATAGATTGATGAATGATGATGCATTTAGATGCAACTCTATTTCAAGAACACCAAATCCCCAAGATGCCTAAAATGTGAAGACATAGCATTGAATTTTTTTTTTTAAAGAAAAATTCTTTAGGACATTTTTTTTTAGAGAAAATATAAAAACTTTATTAATGTTGAGGAAATGAGTACAAAGAAAAACATCCCGTTCAATAGGTCCAACCGACGACAAATAAAAGACTACAGACTAAACCACCCATGTTGATTATATGAACCACATTTCTCAAGATGAGATCATAATTTTTTCATGAAAGGGATTTCATTTATGCACCTTTTTAAACATTCATAATTTGACATTATTTGTTTGGTCTCAGAATCAGTTTTTTAACAATTTTTTTATAAAAATTTCTCTCCCCAAAATCGAAAACAGATGTTGTGCCAAATAAGTATAATTATTTTATCTTTTATTTTTTAAAATCAACTGCTTTTACGTAAGATTGAAAATGGGATGAGGTATTCGGATTAAACTTACCCCATCTATCGTTTTTCATTTCTTTTTTTCTTTAAAAAAAGGACTTTTGAGTGAGTTTTTATTCAAGTTTAAGTGAGTGTTTGGTTCCGAACTTTTAAGTAAACCTTTTGAATTTTTATCGTCGCCACTTCTTATCTTGTTACTTTTAGTAAATTATTTTTAGTTGTTGTAATTTTTGTTTTACTTTTTTAGTTTATTTTTTTGGAAATACATTTTTTTTGAAAACAATTTGATTTTTCTAGTTCATGATGATAAGAAGAATTGAAAAAGTAAAAGAAATAAAAAAAATCAATAAAAGTAACAAAATACTATAATGGAGCATGAAAAGTAAGCGAAATAAATTATATTTACAAAAAAATAAATAAATGCGAAAGGTCTTAATTTGAAAACGGATAAAATAAAAAATACTAATGCCGTGGCGTGACACGATTGGACAAGTCCACCGAATTACGCTGTACCTTCATTCATAGACCGTACCTATGTGAAACAATCGCACGGGTCTCAAATTACAGAGATCTCAAGTTCTCACCACAGTTCAAATTAGGGCTTTTACCGCTCCAGGTACAACCTCTCCGTTAGGGTTTTTCACTCTGTCTCTCTAACTTGGTTAGTGTTTGCGGAGGAAATGGCGGATGGCTACTGTAATCGGCAACCTCCGCCGAATTTTTCAGCTGGCATGCTCAAGCGACCTCGCTCCGACTACGGTAAATCGAACACTTTTGATTTCTTATGAATACATATGCATACACAATTATTTATTATTTGTTCAGATGTGATTTTTGAACTCATATGGCACATTCAATTGGCTTGTGTTGGTTGTAGAATCTCTAAAACAACAGGGACATGTAATACCAAATGGGTTGTTGAACACGGTTTGTGTGACCCAGTTGCAAAATGTGGTTGGTTGGCTAACCAGAAACTATGTAGTGCCGGGTTAAATCTGCCATTTGTGATTATGTTACTGTCTTATGTTCATTTGTGATATAGACATATAGTTACATATCCAAAACTAGAAAGAGAGAAAGAAATAACGGGTATTAGCTGCTGACATACAAAGATATTGAGATTGCAATTAGGGATTTGGAAGGTCTGGTGACTTTGGATTTGTAATCTCCATCACAGGGGTCTCGTGAGATTAGGGATAGGTTGCTTGGTGGCAGGATGAAGTGGTGGTAGGCGGAAGAGTTTTGTGAGTGAAACCCTTGGCCTTGGGTTACAGAGGCAAGTGATTGACAATGGTGGCTAGGCTTTCACGATGGCCTTGTGATGGAGGTTGATCTAGGGAGTAATGATGGTTGTGAAGTGGTGGAGCAGGAGATGTGGTTGGTTGGAAGCATTGACCTTGGATATGTGCAGAGAGAACGGGTGATTGTTGTAGTGGGGGCTAGAGAGGGAAGCAGAAAATAGAGATATAAATAGGAGAGAGAAGTATACTTATAATGGCAAAGCTGTCATTTTGTCGGATCATTTATACTTATTTTGGATATACGAGTATTTTTCTTTATGACAAGTATTGATAATATAAGTAATTTTTATTCCACTGTTACCTATTTTAACTAGACAAACACTAATTGGGGCAGTCCATGTAATTTCCAAAATGTCATGGGGGGAATTTGTATTAGTCTCTAATACAAGGGTCGTCATTTTAGTTTACCCTTCATTTATTTGGTATTCGTAGTGCACACTAAATAAGGGTCATGTAATGCAACAAGTACAGGTTTTCTACTGATTTTTGTTACACGTAAAAGCTAGAGTTCTCAAG
>BRYE01000011.1:2960000-2965000 GCA_030159115.1 Actinidia arguta var. hypoleuca | reverse complement strand
CTACCAATTTTATGCCAATAAGTTGTCTCCCAATTGATATTATTGATGTCGAGTTCCAATAGATTTATTATGAATTTATAATTTGAAGTTCTTTTTTTCAACAATCTCAAATTTGTTTCCAATTTCCATGCGATGTTAGGCCATACTCGGAGCTTTATTTCTTCACCTTTTTTTCCCCCTTGTCTGTGACAGTTCTCTTTTCTAGTATCTTCCTTCCCGTATGCCTAGTTTATGTTTTGCCGATTCTTTCATTTTTTTTATTTATATTTTTGTCTTTCCTAAATGATTTTAAGTGCAATTTCCTGATGGGAGCGCAGGCACCCAGATGCTACAACGTAGATGCATTTAATAATGTGAAAGAGTGAGTACAAGTTTAGATATCTAATTCTTGCAAGTGGATAGGGTAACTGTTAGTATTTTCACACACATTTTTGAGCAGGGGATGGAAGGGTGGGGGGCAATGGGGAAGGACGGGGGAGAGAGGAGTAAGGGGAGGGCAGAAGAGGAGGCTAAAGGTGGGGTGATGGACGGTCGGAGTGGTGGCTCATGGTGACTGGTTGGGTAAAATTACAAAGTTCTCCCTCTACTGCTAGGTTAGTTGACGGATATGGACGTCGGAATGGATCTCATATTGAAAGTAATGGGTTTAATTTGAAAAATTAGAAATGCAGAGTTTCCTAATTTTTTATTTACTTGTTCATGGCTTTTTTGTATATTTTTTTTCTTCTGTGAATTGTCAAAGTGGTCCTGCATTGTTGATTCATTAATCTACTTTGCCCCACATGGTACAATAATTTGTTGGTTAATAATACTCATCTCTCCATCTTTGCATGGCATCTTCAAAAGCATATTCTTGAAACAAAGTACTGTGTTATTTCATTTCAGCTGACAGAGATGTTAAACATGCTATTCGAAATTTCTTTTTGACAAATTGTTTTATGAAATTTATTTTCACATTTTTAATGCTTATAAAACTATTTCTGCATAGCACGGAAATTGTGAAACTTTATGTCCAACCTAATAGTACAAGTCTATAGATGAAGAAGTCTCAGTATTATATATTGTTATAACTCATTTTACGTCTAAGCAATATGAAACTCTTAAAACTCATCCTCGCAGACGTCGCTTTTTAGGTTTGCTGCGTTTTTTTTAATGAGGGTGAAATTGATTTTTGTTCTGATACAAAATATGAAACTTTATATCGAACGTAATAAATAAAAAGGTCCCACCGTAATATAAAATCATAATTTATTCATTACCTAATTGATTTGAGACTTAACGCGTTATGTTAGTGTGTATGTGTGTTTGTGAGAGGGAGGTGTATGATCCTCACATTTTGTTTTCCGTGTTTAGCGGTGAGAAATGTGGAGATGACATTGTTTACTACCCAATGGCAGACATTTCAATCATCATCTATATTATTAGGTAGAAATTGTATTCATTATCTAATTGTGTTATTTGGGTACAAACAACCACATGCATCCCTCGGCTACACCCAAAAGTCAGTGGGATATCTTTTTCTAAGTTTAATAAACAAGACGTTTTGTTACATTGCCACAGGATATGTTTACATGTAGTTTTTGTACATGTTTGACAGATAACATAATGTTCTCTCTCTCTCTCTTCCCAGAACCCTCAATAGTCAACTTCACTGATCAACTAGGCACCTAAAATATGTGTTTATAGTAATGTAGTTATGTACATGTACTACATATAGGGTAGGGCTTATGTGGATCTGCTTTGAACTTCAATTTGGTGCAGTTCTAGCTATATGTTTCTATTGTTGATTTGTATTTGTTACCTTCCGTAAACGACCCTACCTCACATCGAAAGTGTATATGAGTGATCTTTGAGTGTATATGTTGAAGCATTGAACCCAATTGTCACTTCCTTGACTAGCTCGTTTGGGTAAGCTTTCTTAGTTATTACATCTTTGCACACGACCATTTAGATTATTGTACCGGTCTGAATATGAGGTGAACGTGGTATTTTGATTGATTATGTATCCCTCGCGAGGATGGGAGGGTATAAAGGGGGGAAATTTGTAATGATCCCGTCTCATATCGAAAGTGTAAATGTGTGATCTTGGTTATATATAAGGCGTAGTTAACTCAATTGTCACACTAGCTCTTTTGAGTGAGCTCCTGTGAGTATTACAATTTTTTATCTTATCCCAATCACTTGTTATAAGAAAACACCACTTAACATCGGTAAAAAAATATCTCCTAACAAAGATAAGGTTTTTCTAAAGTTTGAGGGAGAGAAGTTGGTGGGACGTGGATCTATTCGGATCCATCTTAACGATTTGAAGTTGTTTATCTTGTAACATATGGTAAGATTATTTATGAAAAAGTGCTTTGATCGGTAATTAGTAGTCACATAATTGAATTACGCTTCTCTTAAAAATAAATAAATAAATAAATATTTGCAATTTTGAAAAAAGTAATCTGATTAATCTGTATTTTTTTTAAAAGTTATATGACATAAGTTATATGACATACAATCGATAATCAACCTTTTTTTTTGTATAATCGATCATCTCAATATATCTTCTAAGAGACTAAGATGTACAATTCAGATCATCAAATACAAGTTTAAATCAAACTCATAACTTGCTAATTTTATGATAAAGCTTAAACCCTAATAAAACGAGGTCACCTTGGGAAGGTAGAATTGGTACAATTAAATGCATCTCACATTTTATTCTAGGATGCTAATTATTGTACCCAAGTCAAAATGATGTGATGGCCTATTAAACAAACCCCATAAAAACCTTTTAATGTCGGTAAACATGTTTTTTACTTTCGATATTTTCTTGATAGGCTTGGTCAATAAACTCAAATATTATTAACACCGACACTAATAAAGCTAAATACACTATATAAATACATCATTATTACATGAGTAGTGAGTCTAATATTAAAGTTATAGTATGGGACATATACTTTAATTGACTATGAAATAATTTATTCATTAATTTATGAAGTATCTCTAGCACCATTAATATAACACAGTACATTGATATTATTAAAATAATACAACATTTTTTCTAACCAAAGTTAGGTACCATTTATGAAAAATCTTGACAATGGGATTCTTGATGTGAAGATTATCATTTCACATTTCTCTCTCTTAGTAAAGGAAATGAATTGACAATTGACAAGTTTAACAAAAAAGAATACTAACTTGCAATAGTAAATTGAAATGAGAAGAAAAAATAATTGTGGGCCCTTATGCTAAATTACAGGGACCGATTATGAAATTCTCTCATAATATTGTATATATATATTTGTATATGAAAATATATATTTTCTTTGGGAAAATATCAAAAAAGACCCTAGACTTTTGATCAAATGTCTCATAGACATATAAACTTTAAACAACTTCAATTAAACAACTAAAAATTTAACAAAATTTCTGGGATGAATTCAAGGGGGCCGTAGGAGGCAATAGCATCCCCCAAATAAATAAAAAACTATTATATTATATCCACAATTTGAAAATAAGATTAAAATTATAATAATTCGTACTTCCAAGAGGTTGCACTTTATTCTTAGATTATATATTCTTTCACACCCTCAAAAATTAGAATCTTGTATATGTAACTGTTTATTCTTTTTACTTCTGCTTTGAAGAATGTTACTTGTCAAACTCAACTTCTAATTTGGTAATTTAACAACTGAAGCTTTTCGCTGCTCTGGGCATGTAATTTTTCAGCTTTATTAATGTTCAAGTTCCTCCCCTTTAAACATATCAGTTTTGAATTCATCATTGATTTTAGCTTTTTCCTTTTTCCTTTTTCCTTTTTCATATATTGTTAATTCTTTATTTTTGTTTTGCCTTTTTGTTTCCCTTTACCAAATTCTAAAGAAAAAGGTTTATTTCTCTTTAGACAGCTTTTTTTTTTTAGAATTTTTAGATGCTTTGATTTTGGCAATTTTTTGTTTTTAGTGGATTTGTTAATTGCTTGATCAAAATTTAATACATTTTTGGTTCTTCTCGACGAGAGAAATCTAAAAAATATAATTTTTTTATTAAAATTTTAAAAAAAATCATTAAAGACAAAAAAATTTACTAATTCGTCAAGTAAAAGTGATTATAATTTTTTGGTCTTTAATAGACTTTTTCCCAAATTATATGAAATCTTATATTTTCATACTTCTTTTATTGAAAGGAACCAAAAATATATAAAACTTTGATTAAACATTAAAAAAATAACAACTAAATATTTAAAAATTTAAAAATTAAAACAACTAAATAAATCTCGAGTCATCGTAAGGATGTGAAAGGACTAGGAATTCAAGATTGTAAAAAAATAATAAATTGAGATGACAGCGGTATACTTTCTTTGGTGAGGAAAATCTTGTGCACCTTTTACTTTTCTAATTTTGTCTTGGAAGAGCACGAGGCCTAGTTTTGGCTACTGATGTTTTTGATTTTCGAGTTTTTTTTATTTGAAGTGATTTTTTTTTGTTATTTAATTAAAATTTTATATTCTAAACAAGCAATTCTCATTTTAAAATAGCATAAAAATTTAGTCATTTTAAATAAATACAAAGCCTAAACTTTTTAATTTGTCTTGTTAGTTTGGTTCGATTAAGAATTTAATAGGGAAATTTGGCACAAGAAATGGTTGGACAAATTTTGGCAAGCCTTTTGTCAAATTAACATAACAATATTTTTATTTTCTCTAATTACCAAAATTTAGCATGCTCATATGCTGTGTTTGGATCAACCATTTAGTGAGGGAAAATATATAAAATAAAAAATTTGATACATCCAACGACTCAAATTTGATCTTTTTTTCTAATTTTGCTTTTTCTATGTGAATCACTCCCTAAATTTTTAATCCAAATATAGGTTGTATTTGAATCAATGATTTGGGAGAGAAAAGAAAAAATACATAAAAAAAGTTAGAGAATCCGAATCTTCGGGACTATTAGATCTTGTAAATTTTTTTCTATTTTTTTTTTATATCCTTAATCCAAATACAGTCCCGT
>BRYE01000011.1:2950000-2955000 GCA_030159115.1 Actinidia arguta var. hypoleuca | reverse complement strand
CGACACCCAGTACATAAGTGTCGACACCAAATGTCAGTGGCCAAAACCAGAATTCTGAAGGAAGAAGTGTCGACATCAGTATCGACACCAAATGTCAGTAGCCATCTGAAGAAGATTTTTAAAGAAGTGTCGACACCAGAATCGACACCAAATGTCAGTAGTTAACTTCAAAAGTTTTTGAGGGAACAAGTGTCGACACCTGTATCGACACCAAGTATCAGTAGTTGAACCCAGAACTCCGAAGAAGGGAAGTGTCGACACTAACATTAGCATCAAATGTCAGTGGCTGAAATCAGAACTCTGAAGAAGGGAAGTGTCGACACCAACATCAGCACCAAATGTCAGTGGCTGAAATTAGAACTTTGAAACAGGTAGTGTCGACACCAACGTCAGCACCAAAAGTCAGTAGCCAAAGAAAGATTTTTTGAAGAAGAAGTGTCGACACCTAGATCAGCTCCTGAAGACAATTTTAAGCTAAGAACTGAAGGCTTGAAGTGTCGACACCTGAGAACCAATATGTCGACACATTGAAAGTGTCGACACCATGAAGAAGTGTCGACACTCAACGGGAATATTTTCAAACGCAGAGTTGTCTGGTACAGCATTAAAAGCTTTCCAACTACCACCAATGGTACACTATTCATTCAAGCTATTAAATACAAGTCTCTAAGGGCATTTACTACACAAGGAATTGTTCTAAATAAATTGATTGATTATTTTACAAGCTTCCAAGTCAAGAATCCTTGAATATCCTCTTTGTCTCCTTGTGTTAGTATTGATTATGAGATTCCATTCATATCTACTCTATTGAGAGAGTTATTGTTCATCTTGAAACACCCTCATACATCCATCCTTGTAAGTTTTAAGTGTGACTTGGACAAAAATACTTGGTGAGAGTTTTTGAGTATTTCTCTTATAGAAAGCCAAACACTTGAGAGTTTGAGTGTTTCCATCTTGTAAGTAAAACACTAGGAAGTTTAAGTGGCGTTTGGACAAAATCACTTGGTGTAAAAGTGAGTTGGGCACTTGAATAATCAACCCTCACATTGTAGTTGCGGATTACAAATAGTGGAAGAAGATCTTGCGGAGGTCTTGGGAGGACGTAGATCACGGGTTGTGATCAAACCTCGATAAATCTTGGTGTGCTCTCTCCTATTATTATTATTAATTTATTATTGTATTTCTCATATTAAACTCATTATAGCTTCTACATACATTGTTATTAGAATTAAGTAATTAATTATAAATCACTAATTAAGTTTGAAAAACCCAATTCACCCCCCCTCTTGGGGTGCCTATTGGGCCAACAAAATCACTTGATTAACTCAAAACAGTCTTGAAAAAATTTATTTTAAGATTAAACATGTATACATATATTGAAAACATAACTTAGAATTTAAAAAAAATCATATGACTTTTTCATATCCTTGAAGAGAAACAAGATTGAATTTAAAAATAGTCTACATATGATCATAATGAAATCCGTAACTTTCTACAAGTCATATTTAAAGTAATTATGAAATTGAAACTTTTAGAAGAGTAAAGTCATAAATTAAACTCACTTTGGATAGTTAACGGATTTGGTATGTGAAGAATACAGTGTAACTGCTGCTACTTTCACAAGTTCGATAACAAGTTCGATCGACCTAACTTGTCGACTGAAGTTGAAACTCCTCAACTAAAGTAGAACAAATGGTAAAATATTTGAACTAAATATTCACTTGAAAAATAGAACAACATCGACTGAAATTACATTTTGATCGATCGAAGTTGAAGAACTTCAACTGAAGTGGAACAGAGGCTAAAATAAAAGAACCAAGTGCTCACTTAAATAACAATGCAACCTTAACCAAAGTTAAAGTTTGGTCGACCGAAGTTGATTAAGACCTCGACCAAAGATGAGATTCAGTCAACCGAAGCTAGCTGAGAGCTTAATGAAGAAAACAAGGCTACTGAAAAAATAGAGCAATATCGACCAAAGTTGACATTCGGTTGATCGAAATTTACAAAACCTTTAACCAAAGTCAGTAAGACCTTCAGTAATTAAAAAGCAAAGCTCACTAGAAAGTTATAACAACTTCGACCAATCGACTGAAGTTGAAGTTCGGTCGATCGAAGTTTAAAAACTTTGATCCTGAATGTCCAAATCAAGATTCAATCAGAACGGCTAGATCAGAATTATTAAATGCGACAATGACTCCATTCAAGTTTGGGCTTATAAATTCAATTCTTGGGGTTGTTGGTAGAGTATTGAAGTACCATAAAAACCTATCTACACATGTATTCAATAGTTCAATCTCTTGATTATTTATTATGACATTGATTTGTCAAAATCAAAAAGAGTAAAAATCACTGTAGTTAGAAAACTACATTGTATTCATCTTTCATCTAGAATTGGTGTGCTTTAGTTACTTCAAAAATTACTATCTTTTGAGAGGATCACTATTAGTGATCGTAAAGTTTTCAAGATAGGAATTCTCTTGAAAATTAGAAGTGTTCTAGTGATTGTAAAGATTATCAAGCACTCACAAGCTTGAAGATACTGAATATCCAATGAGAAACTTGGAGAGTAAACTAGGCGGAGATTCACCAAACTACTATGAATCGTTTGCACTATTTTCTCTCTTCTATTTTAATTGTCTATATACTTGCTTAGACTAAGAGTGCATTGTTAATCTATCTTTAATATAAATTTTAATTGGTCATTAATCCTAGTATACCTATTTTACTCCTTCATAGTTTGTTTTCTAGCTAACAACAGGTATTCTAGGTCAAAAAGAGACTCAACTTTAATCCTTAATCTTCAAAACATCATAAATCATAATAATTCTACCTAATTAGACTCACAATGATCAAACAAAAGCTGGAGGACGTCAAGTCATACGTACCTACAACTGATTTGACCAGTTGCAAACTCGCAATAACCAACTAGCAGATTAATGCCTCGTTTGGAGTTACCCAAAAACTAAATTGTTCTATTTTTAGATTAAAAAAGTAAAATGGGATTAAAAAATACCTCAAATAAACTTTCATACCCAAACACACATTAAAAAAATTGGGATTTTTTTTTGAAAAATAATTTTTACACTCCCCTTCTTTGTCCTTATTATGTTGATTTTGAATAAATTTCTAAACAAACCTCTTCACAAAAGAAGGAAGTAAGAGTCTCACGTGTGGAAAGATATAATTTTAGTAATTGAGAAAAATGTTAAGAGCATTATTATAACATACTATAATAAAATAAAAAAGGTGTACAAAAATTATTACAATTATTTTAATCAAAAAACTATAAAAAAATTTATCTCAAACAAGACCTAAGTACGGTGACAAAAGCAAAATTTTAAAGGGATAAAGTTGCAATATCTTTTAAATTGAAGGGTATAAATGAACTTTGATTTCTTTTGTCGTTCTTCACCATATTCGAACTGAGTTTATTCATGCGTTACTTTTTCTTATCCAACGTACACACAAATCAACGCCATGCAAATTCTGAAAATGACAAATGTGTACGGAAATTACCCACATGATAGAGAGAGAGAGTCAAGCCGCCGGGTCCCCACCCCAGAAATTCATGCACAGTAGATAGTTTTTTTTTTCTTTTAACAAATTTATTTATTTTCTTTTTTAGTAATTTTTTTCGTTTGGATAATTTTTTTAAAATTTTTAGTTACTAAATTTTGATTATTTTTTTTAAAAAAATCTGAAGACAAAAAATGCTCATTTAGTGAAAATAAATTTTTTGTCTCTTTTTTCTTTTTCATTTAAATTAGTTTTTTTTAAAAAAACATTCTTAAGGATGGAGAAAATATAAAAAAACTGATTAAAGAGTAATTAAAAAAATTCATTAACAACGAAATTTTTTTAAAAATTAAAATAATTAAATTATCTAAATAAAGAAAAAGCACCCAGATCGGTGCCTTTACCATATCCAACCTAACATTCAAATTTGGAGATAGCCCAAATGTTTTTTAAGGTTTTCGTGGTAATTGACGTTACCACGTAAACCAAAGTTTATTTTTCTTTTTCTGCTTATTTGGTAATAATTTTTTCTTTTTTACCTCACACTTCAACCTTTGTAACATTTTTATTAAATTATGGGGCCAAGCAATTCACTCTTATAAGTTCGACGGAGTAATCATCGATAGTAGATTGACTGCAATAATAAAAAAAATGTTTTAAGTACTAAAAGCGAGTGTTCCCAACCCAATTAATTTTAGGAAATTAAGATAGTGAAATTTAGAACTAAAAATTTCAAATGGCAAAAATGGTTATATTTACTTTTAAAATTTGACATCCTACTCTCTTAAAGACGAATACATAATTTTAAAATTAGAGAGATGAATATACATATAAAATTCAGAATCTTTAATCTACGCGTGAACTACCGGAGGGATAGGCTTGTGGGCTTGTGCTTCAAAAATAAGAGAATCACAATAAACCACACTGATATGTATAATGTTTTCCAAACTGATGTATAATGTTTTTCTTTGTGTATTTTCTTGCTATTGTTTGTTTATTATCTAATATGGCAATTCAACCACCACCGTTGAATATTAATAGTACTTTAAAAATATACATAAATAGAGGGAAATATTACTCACTATTCTAAAGTAACGCTCATTTGTCTCGCATGAATGATGGATGAGTTCTACTATGAATTTCACATATAAGACCCAATCATGTCAGAGTTGGAAACATTACTCCGTATATTAAATACTAAATATTAAGAGAAATTTTACGGTTTCAGAGTTTAGATACAAAAAAAATTTTAAATTTTAAAATATATAATTTAGATTTACTTTAACGTGTGAATTTCATATAACCAAATGAATCTAAATTATATATTTGAAATTTTGAAATTTTTCTGTATTCAAATTCTGGACTGTAGTAACACTGAAATTAATAATAATTACCCTAAACACAGAACAATAAAGGCTTTTTAATTTGTTAATTTGAATCATTGCATCACGTGCAAAGTGTAAATTAAGAATAGTATTCAC
>BRYE01000011.1:2937500-2940000 GCA_030159115.1 Actinidia arguta var. hypoleuca | reverse complement strand
TTAAACTCGATAATAAAATATTAAGAAAAAGTATAATTATAATAGGGTCTTGCGTGTTGCATTTGTTAAGTAACAATAAATGTAGTAAATTTGTATTTAATATATTTTGAATTCAACACTTTATAATTAGAGACAATCATTATTTAAAGCCAAATAAATAACATTTAACACAGTATTGCTAGAAAGGTTTTAGTTTCCGGTTATAACTCTCTAAACTAAATCAAACTCGTCACTTTACAATAAAATTGAAACTGAAGAGGCAATAAAACACCTTCACCCGAGCTTGGAATATAAGACCATACAGCAAGTTAACAAATCACTTGATTATCTAAACTTCTTATATTCAAGAAAATTTCATAATTTTTACTTAAATTTAATATCATCTTTAAAAATAAGATATAACAACCTGGATTATATTTTTTGTGCCAAAAAAAGACTCTATCTTGTATCAAAAGATACGTAACTTGAGGTATCAATTATTATTTGAAAAAATAAATTTAAAATTTGAAATAAGGGTCGTCGATTTAGTAGTATAAATATTGCATATAAGTGCAATAAATATAATAAATCCAATTTAAATCTTTGTAAAATAGTGTAATTTTGTGGTACCTTCATTTTCACAATGTATTGAATTCAACAAGTTCAATAAATATAATAAGTCCAATTTAAAATCTTTGTCCAATAGTGTAATTTTGTGGTACTTTCATTTTCACAATTAACACATTTTAATCATTTTCCTGACTGAAATGATTCGATGCACATATCTAGGCCCACAAAACAAAGGCTAGTTCACGTGATTGCCTATTTAAATTAGGGTAAATTTTATCATCGGCCTTATAGTTTAATAAAAGTTTTTTTTTGGTCCCTAGCATTATAATTTTCATTTAGTTGCAATATAGAAAATTTGGTCGGTTTTATTTTTGTATTTTTATTTTTTGGCACTTTTCATAACTTTTTTAACAAATTTGGATGGAGGTAATGCATTGAGTGTGAACTATACAAGTTATCAATACGGTTAATTTAATTGAAGTAAGAGACTCTGGTGTATAGAGAAGATCTCACCGTTTAAGTTTCCTTCTATGATGAGAAATTCCCTAACTAAAGCTATCCTTCTTCATTGGATGCATTATTTAAAAGGCAGAGGTTGGGCATGCTACAGATTCCGTAGTTTCATTATTGGATTAGCTTACATTACCAAAGGTTAGAGGAAATATTGTATATCTCAGTTGAAAAATTGAATGCGGATACTTTTTTTAAGAATGAAAAGGGAAAAGAAAGACTAAGAATAGGGGGGGGAGAAACTAATCCCGTACTAATAACTTTCTTTGACTTCATGATTCCAACAACGCCATATTTTCTCATCTGCCTCTTGATTTTTTGAAAACTAAAGGATACTAGTTGCGTAGATTGAAACTAAAGATACCAAAGTAAACCATACCTAAAATATAGGGACCAATGATGAAATTTACCCTTTAATTTACGAAAGGCGAAAACATTAACAAGTCCCAACTTTGTCAGACAAAACGTGGCACTCTGTCTTTGGTCAGACAACGTAAGACCAGACATTTTAGCTACAGAACAAAACACTCAACCACTGAATATTCAGCAGCTACGCAGTGTGGGTCCATGGGGACAAAGCAGAATCTTGTGTCCAAAGCAGAAATGTTGGGGTGATTCTAGTTTAACCCAAAAGTTTCTTTAGCTCCATTTTTTTATTTTGGTAAATATTATTGATTTAATTTTTTTTTTTTGACAAATTCAGTGTTTTTTTTTTTATTTATATTTTTGACACAGCACTGATCTATTTTACTTTTAAAACTATTATTAAGATCGTATCTAGAGCCAATTTCTTGGCAAAAATAGCAAGTTTGTCCTTATTTTTAAGCTTTTATATTTTTTCTCAATATTTCTATTATTTTTGCAATGAATCTGGATAATAAAGATATATTTAAGTAAGCTTTGATTATGTATACTTAAGAAATAAATAGTTTAGATTATTTTTTTTAAAAAAAAATACTTATTGATAAAAAAATAAAATAAAGTAGTTTATAAATACATGGTATTTTGAGGAAAAAAAAATACTTATTCGTTTTAATTGATGTACTAAGAAAAAAAAATTAGAATATTTAATTATAAGGACAATCTTGTTATTTTTGTCAAAAAAATAGTTTTAGTTGACTATTATGATAATAGTTTCAAAAGTAAATATGCTATTTTGAAAATTATAAGAGAATAGCTGAAATTATTAAAAATCTCAGACATAATTAGTTAAATTTTTTCAAATTACAAAATGGGAGTCGAGAAATTTCTTGGGTTGAAATAGAATCACCCGAAATGTGTTGTCCACCACTTGCTCACATTCCTCATTTTATTTCTATTAATACTTACAAAAAAATAAAAAAATTAGAATCCTTCAAAAAAAATTTAATCACCAATTTTTCTCTTAATCAGAATTAGGAGAAACTCTACATTTCTAAAATTTAAAATTATTTTTTTTTCA
>BRYE01000011.1:2912500-2920000 GCA_030159115.1 Actinidia arguta var. hypoleuca | reverse complement strand
AAAACTTTCAATTTTATTTATAAAGAAGAATGTCTTTGCCCTTAGGTTCACATCCCTATTTATGCTAGCGGGAATCATATAAGGCAATTCCTTCTTCAACAAGAACATAAATAAAAGGAAGCTTGGAAACTTAGAAAAATAAATAAAAGAAAATAAAAATCATGACAGAGTTGGGTAACTTGGGTTAGGTCCAAAATTTGGAAATTAAGAAATAAGGAAACTCGCCAAAAATAAAAAAAATCCAACAAAAACTATTGCTAAAAATTAAAATTTCATAATAGACAAGTCAATGAGTTGATTTCTTCTTTTAACTTTTTTCATCCCAATTGCTCTAGAAAATCCTCGCAACTTGTTCTACATCATTTTTCATGCTTATTAATATACTTTTTTACCGGTTAATAATACCGTCAAGTGATAGTAATTTTAAATTATTAAAAGTTTCTTTTTATTACAATTATAGTAGTATTCTGCCAAGATGGCCGCTACCCCAATTCAAATCCTTGTCTTTTATCTTCTCACTTTAACCCAAATCTGACCAAAACAATTCCTAATTCAGTCCAAAAAATAGGTCTGCACCTTGTTTGGTTTATTTTTTTCTTGGTCTTTCTTATATTGGTCTTGATATGGTTTGATAATTTCACTTACCTCAATCCTCTTTGGTTCCTATATTAGTTGTTAAATCATAATCATATAGAGTTTAAAACCATGAAAATGGTGTCACTTTGAAAAAACACAGATAAGGTGGGAGGGTATTTCTGAGCATTGGGTTTTGATTCTGGTCAAATAAGAGTTTTTTTTATTAGAACAGTATATTAACAGTACATACTTGCATATGATATGGCCAGTGTCGCCAGATTGAACAATGGAAATAAGGCAGAAAGAAGGAAAAAGGTTAAAGATGCATAATGAAAATTTAAGTTATTATTTATTAATTCTTGTATTTTATAATTTTATAATTAGTTATCTTTTTATTTTAAGTTAATTAAAATTTATTTAATTAAGAATTTTTATTATATTAGGAGTCTTGTTTTAGATTTTATTAGTTGTTAGATTAGATTTTAATAGTTATCAAATAGTATAATTTTAGTAGGTTTAGAATTCTAGTTTTCTTTAAATTATAAATAAACATTTAACTTTATTTATAAGGGAGTTTGATTGATTAATAAAAAATTGAGTGATTAAAAAGAGTGTTTTCTTTTTTTTCTTTCAAATTCTTTGATATTCTCTAGAATCAACAAAGTATTTGATGTCTTTATTCCCGGTATTTAGTGTGAATCAAAGAGTTTAGAGGGGGATTTCGTTTTCGGTATTCGTAGAATCAACGGATTCAAAATCGCATATCCCTTTTTTTTTCTTTTTTTTTCTTTTCTTTTTAACGCTTCCTCGCTGCATCAGTTAACCGCGACAGAAATGTGTTGTGACTTGTGAGTTCAAAATGGGAGTATCACCGTCCAATGGATATCACCTCATCTCTAGGCTTATTTGGATCAGATTCCATTATTGCATCTTCCCATATAGCTAGATTTTATTATTCCAGAAAGATTAATGCAATCTAAAAATATATTGTAAAAAATAATAATTTAATATTTTAGACTTGAGAGAGAGAGAGAGAGAGAGAGAGAGAGAGAGAGAGATGTTCAGTTGAGGAACTTATGACTGCTTTCTATCTTAATGCAGAAGTAAGGTTTAGGTCTCAAGGTAGTAATGTGATACTACACATTAATCCTGTGGAAGATCTTTTTCGTTGTAGAGTTCTGATCATACGAGGTTAAGTCTACTGAGTTTACCATACGCAACGATTTTGTTAGTCAGTTAATACCAATAAAGAGGAAGAAAAGTTGAGTTTCTTCATCTGAGTAAAAAGAAGATGTAAGCCCACAGGAGCTTCAACTCATACGATCACTACTCCCCACTAATAATTGAGCCAATAAAATATTGACTTCAATAACTATACTATACTATGTTTGGACGAAGCAACATTTAAAGTAAGTCCAATGTGGGGTCAGGCTATAATATACAGGATTTGGATCATTGACCGATTGACGGACTCACAAAATCAGAATGTTCCAAACATTTTTCAGCTTGGGAGGTGCTACAGAAGTTACCAAACAGAACGCCCGGCATTGCCGACATGTGCGGATCATGTTATTCTGAATGTTATTCTGAACGCCCTGATTCTCTCCACGATTTTTTTTTTTTTAAATTCAAAATCATGTTATTCTGAATGTATATTTAGATTTCATTTAGGTTATATTTGTATAAAGGAATTGGTAATGAAAAATAAAAAGGTAAAGAAAAATGTAGGAGATCCACTGTTTTCGAATGGTTGGATCGTTTAACTTTTTTATTTTTATGTTATTTTTTTCTTGGCAAATCCTTTGAAATCATTGGTTGATCAGATACAAATTAATGGCCGATCAAAATCAATACATATCAAGATAAATTGTTATAATCTTGTGTATTGTATTTATTTATTAAGTTATAAAATATTACTATATGGATATCGTTTTTAATATATCCGATTAATATAATTTTTTACATTATTAATTTTTACAACGGAATCTGTAATATGAATTTTTGGATTATCTCTAAAACCTTTGAACTTCAGAGAAGCGGTGTCCTTTCTTAAAGCATCTCCAGCCCAATCCTTTATGAATAATGAAAAATATATTATATTAAAAAATATTTGGGGTAAGGTACATAAAACTAGAGTTTATGAGTTAAACACCATTATTGCACAATATTATCCTTTCTTCCTTCATAACCTAGCATTTAAAATACAAAAAAAAGGAAAAAATTAATATAGATCTCAATTTTGTTCTTTAGTTACTTTATCTCTCTACTATGACCACACCACCATCACCGCTACTGCCACATCCAATAGGGTCACATTATCTGAGACCTATACCAAAAAACAAAGAATTTAAGAAACGTTATTTTCCTTATAAAGGAAATTCTCTAAGTTATTTTCTTTATAAAGGAAATTCTCTTTCTCATCTTTGCCATTTCCAGATGCGTTTTTGCGTTGGTGTCCACAAATCGTAAGCATTCGAATTCTGTCTTAAAGAACATAGTGTAAAACACTAGCTAGCCTTGATCAGTATTCGTCTTTTGGTTTTGTATAGTTTGTGTAAGTTTTAATTTAGAGTTTCGATTTCAGTTTCTTGTTTCTAGTTTACAATTTTCAAAGTAGGGCGCTTTAATTCACAAATGGTCACTAAACACCTTTATTATTGTCTAACAATCACATAAACTACATACCAATTAGTTCATCCCCCTTGGAGCAAACATGTCATTGACAACCAAAGCATTGAAACAATATGTCATGGGAGAGCCCCAATAGCCCCACTGCCACCACTCGGGAATTTAATATGCCACAGAGTAAACAACCAAAATTCTCCATAAATCAAATTCATTTTGTGAAATACATTTTTTTTGAATTATTTTATGGACTTGAACTGATCTTTTGAAGAATGAAACCACCAGTAGGAGGGTTAGGGCTCCGCCGGTATTGGCTATGATCATGGTCCTACAAACTCCAGCAATGTGCCGGAAAATGCCGGCAGCTGAACTGGAAAGAGAGACAAAGGAAGAAATACCTTTCCTTGGTTTATTCTTAGCTAATTTTTTTAATTTCTTTTCCATATATAATAATAATAATAATAATAATAATAATAATAATAATAATAATAATAATAATAATAATAATGAACTGAATTCCACTAATTAATTGACAAATACTAGCCTTGTGAAGAATTCTTTTTGATCAAATTCACTAAAAACTATACTGTAGCTATTTTTTATTTTTAAAAATCAGTATTTTTTTTTATAAGAAGACATAAAATGAAAATTACTCCTTAAAAAACAACTAATTTTTCATGTTAAGAAACTGATGTGTTCATCTACTCAACATGAATTTTATTTTCTCTTGGGTTGGTTTTTCAAAAATGGTTCCAAATTTCAAATATCTCGTCTCAACCATAGTTATCATAATCGGACACGACATTGAACCGGTCAAGGCACGGGTTTAATGGTTCACTAGTTCAACCATGGTTCACCGGTCTTATAATTAATAAATAATAAAAATAAATTTAATTACAAAATTAAATTTTCAATGACTCAATATGTTCAGTTTCATATTTTAAAATTAACAGCATGCATGAAACAACTTTACAAGTGATACTAAAATATAAAAAAAATTCTATAAATACTAAATAAGCTAAAAATCGAAGCTTCAAAAGTTCTTAATAGTCAATACACAACTCCAAAAATAAATTAACTAAAAAAAGACAACACCTGGAAATTGCTGTGGAAATTGGCTGCTCTCTCTCTCTCTCTCTCTCTCTCTCTCTCTCTCTCTCTCTCTCTCTCTCTCTCTCTCTCTCCCCTTGTCGATTTCATGTGCTGTAGCAATTGGCTAATTTTCTACATTTCTCACTCAAAATCCTCTCTCCCCAAAGAATTGCATTCCTTTTCCAATGGGTTTGGTCCACATTTTCGTCTCTCTTTGTCTCTCCTTATTCGTATTTTATGGGTTTTGAATTTTCATTTCTTTATTTCTCTTTTTTTTTTTTTGATCGGATAAATAAAGAATATATTTGATCAAAAGAGAAAACCTCCGGATATAGCCAAGAGGCAGACAGGAGGCACAAGGCCTTAGCAAACATACAAGATGAAACCTAAAACAAGATCACTACCTCTAAGCAATGCCAAAAACAAAAACTCTCACAACTAGGACCAAGCAATTAACCCTACCAAACAAGGTTGGAGAGGATGATCCAACTAGAATACTTAGAGATCAACTGAGGCTAATAAGGAGCAGGCTACATAGCCCAGCAACAACAAATCAGCCAGCTTTAACCCTACTGAGATTAAACATTGAAAACCACAGCATAGGACCAAATGTCCATAGGAATAAGGATCATCTGAGAGCTACAGCCGACTCAGCAACAGCTCTCAGAGGCAGCAACTTCAACTAGCCATCAGTCGCAGCAAACAAAGCAGCAACAGCAACATTGAAACCAACATCAGACTCAAAAGCAGCAGCAGAAGCCTTGGACAAGAGAGAATGCAGCAGCAGCCTTAACAAGCCAAGGCACTAATTGAAGAACCCAGGACTCACTAGATAGATATTTTTTCTTTATTAAAATAGGGCTGAAATAGCACTCAAAGACCAACAGAAAGAACTTGACCATCATCAACTCCACAAAAGCCAGAAGCGACAGAAGCAGCAGGGCCATTTTCCACCAAAACCATGAACTAAGCCCTGCTAGCCCACCAGGATAAACTTCCAGTCAATCACATGCTCCGCAACAAATCCACACAGTAACAGGACCTCAATTCATGAAGGCCTCAAGAAGGTTTGAACCCACACCTTTCCATAGCAACAACACCTCCCCTCAGAGGTTTAACTCTGATCCAGAGCCTTGAGAGCTAGCAGCAGGAACTAGGACCAGCTCCCCTCTTCGGTAGCAGCAATAGAAATTTAGCACCCAGAACTCCCGAAAGGTGGACAAGAGGCCAAAAGCCAAAGTCGATTCCAAGAAAGAGCCATAGCAAACCAAGGACCAACCACCCTCTACACCAGCAACAACATCCTAAGAGCCAGGACACACGCACCCACCCACCCACACAGATGAAAGGACACCAGGGAAAAGCTAAACCAAACACCCACATCCCTACCTACCTAATAGGGCTGACCCCTAGAAACACACACACACCTACCCCGCAAGAAAACAGAAGAGTAGAGAGCTATAAGAAGGAGCTCAGGACACACAAACCCTACAAGCACAAAGTGGCCTACAACCCAAAGCCCCTAAACCCCTGTAGGGAGGAGAGGCTAAGGGCAGCAGCCTACAAACCTATAAACAACACCCTTTTTTTTTTTTTGGAGAGAGAGAGAGAGAGGAGGAGGGGGAAGCTATAAGCAGTAGCCAGCAACAAATATACAACAGGGGGGACAACTATTTTTTTTTTTTTTGAGGGGGTGAGGCTAGAATGGGGAGGCTATAAGCAGTAGCCAGCAACATATATACATCAGGGGGGGACAACTTTTTTTTTTTTTATGCGGGGGAGGCTATAAGCAGAAGCCTGCGACAATTATACAACAGGGGGGGATGATCAGTAAATCTGCACTCCACTACAAGGCCTTGACGAGACTTCTCGAAACCGGCAACCGGCTTGACTGAAAGTACCTCCAGTGTTTGGACTGTAGCAAGACAGCTCCAGCACCACCAAATCCAGACCCCAACATGATGCTGCACTCCATTACAGGTCTTTGAAATTAGGGAAGTAACCGTGAAGGGATCCAGAGGTTTGCATTTTGATGTCACGAACGATGCATGCCAGTTGGGTGGCCTTCCCATCAAATATTTTGCCATTTATATGCTTCCAGATGCAGTACACCGTACACGCAATACCCATCCTCTTAGCTATGGCCTGTACCCCAGTATCCCGCGCCTCCTTAATGGTCCACTTAACTGCTGCTTTAATTGTGTTCAGTTCCCTGGTAAACCCCAGCCAAGTTTTAATATCTACCCAGACTTGCCTAGACATTCTACACTGAAAAAATAAATGGTCAATAGTCTCCAAATGGCTCCCACAAAATACACACGAGGTATCCTCAATATGCTCACTTAGTTTATCTCTCATGAGTAATCTCTCCTTAAGGCTCAGCCACAGAATGAAGGCGTGCTTTGACATGAGGGATCTATGCCAGACCACTTTGGTCCAGCATGGCTTCCCCCCTTTAGCTCTAAAGAAATCATAACAAGCCTTAACATTAAAATTTCCTTTATCAACCCACTGACTAATTCTGTCCAATGCAGCCTGTTTAGACCCTTCCTCTATTACAATTCTGTCTCTGATTTGGCTTAGGTACCTCACAATTTGGGAGTCTTGTTTCTCTGGAACGTACTCCCAAAAGGGTCTATCTTTCATATAAAAATGGTTTACCCATTTGACCCATAGGGAATCCTTTTTGGATTGGAGGTTCCAGAGGCCTTTGGAAAGGAGAGACAGGTTCCAAGAACTCAGGTTAATCACTCCCAAGCCCCCCTCATTTTTTGGCCTGCAAATTTCCTTCCAGGAAATCAGAGGTTTCTTCCTGTCATTAGATTTCCCACTCCAAAGGAAGTTCCTACAGAGAGATGTGATTTTGTCTCTAACTCCTACTGGAATAGGTAAAATAGACATCCAAAAGCACTCAACTCCCTGTAAGACAGACCTAATCAATTCACTCCTGCCTGCATAAGATAGGGAAGCCCCTGCCCAAACACTAATATATCCTGAAAGCTTAAAAATGAGGGGGCTGAACTGATCTATAGTCAGCCTCGATGAGGCTATTGGGATCCCTAGGTATCTGAATGGGAATTCTCCTATACTGAAGCCGGAATGCCCCTAATAGATTTTCTCTTATTTATTTTGAACAAATTGTTGGTGGTCATCGATTTTGGCCTTATAAATGCTGGGAGCTGGTAAATTCTCTTCTTTTCTCTTATC
>BRYE01000011.1:2895000-2900000 GCA_030159115.1 Actinidia arguta var. hypoleuca | reverse complement strand
TAAAAACGATAACCTTCTGTTGAAGTTACTGGAGCCGGGCCCCAAACATCTGTGTAGACTAAATCTAAGGGACCACGACTCTTGAGAGAAGATACATGAAAAGGAAGCCGCTGACTTTTATTACAAAGACATGAGTCACAATTTATTTCACTAGAGGATGTAGATAAAGGAAGGGTGCAAGAGGTAACAAGATGATGTAGAATACGAGAAGAGGGATGGCCAAGCCGTCTGTGCCAGTTGATCAATGGAGCTTTAACACCAACCAAAGCATGGAAGTGTGTCGGAGGAGACAAAGACTGAGGCCACATGTACACATCATTATTATTTCGGCCGCGAATGAGGGTCGCCCCCGTGCGAAGATCCTTCACCAAAAAGTAAGCAGGAAAAAATTCAATAGATGTATTATTGGATTTACAGAATTGGGAGACTGAAAGAAAATTTTTTTTGATGGAAGGAACACAAAGAACATTAGATAAGGCAAAGGTTTTGGAATGAGTGGGAAGAGTTGCATTGCCAGTATGAGTGATGCGCAAACCTGTGCCATCACCTATAACAATAGCATCTGAACCTTCATATGCCGAGGTGAGTGAGAGGTTGTTGAGATCATCTGTGACATGATGCGATGCGGCAGAATCAAGAAGCAAATTTTGTGGCTATGGGGAAGCAGTAGCAGTGTAGTTGGCAGTGGGAGGTGTAGAGAAATCAGGGCGGACGCGAGGGCAGCGTTTGGCACTATGACCTTGTTGATCACACAATTGACAGAAGCCTTTGTAACCCTGGCCTGGGCATTTTTTGTGGGGCTGATTTGAGCCTTGATAGCCACGATTGAAGGTAGAGAATGTCTGATGTCCACGATTGTTGGGGAAGGCTTTGTTGTTGTTGTAGTGCCTGGGGGTAGAGGTGTTGGATTGTCCAGATCGTTGAGTGACATGAGCCGTGATTGTGGGAGACACAGCACGCACCTCCTCACGTTTTAGAAAATTTTCATATTCCACAAGTTTATCATGAAGATCTTCAAAGCTGATAGGGTTGTCGCGAAACATACTGCAATATAATGTAAAAATTATCTTTTACCAAATTCTTTATGGTATCAAAGCCGCTACGCTCCCACGAGCATTCAGATCCAGCTCTTGTTTCCATGACAGAAAATTCTCAAACAAATATTCTAGGTTAAGGTATCAAATATCCTAAATATAAGGAAAGTTACAGCAGGGAGAGATTGTACAGCTAATAGATTTATTTTGTACAGGCTGGCGAATCTTTTACTCTTATATTACGAACCTTTTGGCTAACTGAATTATGAAGTTTAATTCAAATTGTTCAAAAAATTTTAGCTTCAATTAAGCCAAAAATAGTGCCCAGCATTGGGCAACTTAAAGTGTATAAGTTGGTAAGTCATGTGAGTATCTTTCCTCTCCTTTTCATATGGTACCTAATGGGTAACAGAAGCTTGGTGTGTTAAGTAGTTCACCCACATTAAGTCACATAAAAACTTGCAAACTGCAAGTTTTTACGATACGCTTGGATGGTAGGAATTGTGAGGCTGAAAGGAAACTTGATTTTGCGAGACCTTCATTTTCTCTTTTGTGTGCATTTAAAAATGAAAAAGTCATTTGTGGTTATCTTCCAAGGCAGAAGATTGATGATCCAGTGGGAATCTCATTCCCATATGTCTACTGGAATCTCACGTTCTTAGACAAAGTTTAAAAAAGCTTGTGTAGTTGTATGATTTTTTCCTATTCCTGATTATTCCAAATGTTTGAATGACATTAACAGTGGGAATTCTCTTCGTAATGTAACTGCCAGTAATGAAAGTCTTATTCCTTCTCTTCCACTCTTGCTGACTATTCCTGACTATTCCAAACGCAGCTTTATTAAAACCTATACTTTTGGTAGCTTCTTATATTGTCGGGTTCATATTAGTATAATTTTAAGCTTTTAGGACCTTTAGGTTCAATTTATGCTGAGTTTGCATAAGCCTAAGTTAGGGAGATACGCGCACAAATATGTGATTCAAGCTTGAATTTGCTCAAATGCTTCGTTTTTAAAATGTACTTGTTAATAGCAATTAAATGTAGTCTCACATTTCAGTCTATGGTTGATTTTTTTTAATTTTTGGTGGTTGGGGAGTTTTCTTGATTCTATTAATATTATTATGTTAAAGTGAGGCGGGCAATAAAAGAAAGGAAAGAATTCAAACTGATGCAAAAAAGTTTCTTAATTAATCATCTCCAATACATAAACTCAAACTTCAGTTAATAAACCTAATAAACAACAAACTTTTTCATATAAATATCAAAAAGCCATAATTGAACAACTGCAGAGAATCAAAAACATGCACGCAAACTAACAATCATACTGCATTTCTTCACAGATCACACATATCCCATTAAATCGGGCATCTCCAATCCTTCATCAAATTTAATTTCTTGAGAAACGAGTAATATCATCAACATGTATTACATAAAGGGATAATCAAATCCTGAATCAAACTCACAATACTCATCTTAAGAGTAAAGATTGGACTTGAATTTCTTTAGTAAGAAATGATCAATAGAGGTTTTGGAGATAAGTTGGGAAATTGTTAAAAAATATTTGATTACAAAAAAGTTTTCAAATGGTCCCCAAGCTTTCAGAAAAGTCACAGGTTGCAAAAAAGTCATTCCCACAGGCATCAAACTAATATACGAAGAGATGAAATTGAGAAACCGTACTAATATACGAAGAGATGAAATTGAGAAACCGTGCTTTTGGATGAAAAACATACCTTCTTCTTAGTGGTGCAACTCCTGCTCTTGCCGATAAGCGGTAATAACTGGCTCTCTGATACGCATACATAGCTTCACAGTAATTCAAACCAGAGCCCAGCCTACTTGAAATTATTTAAGGTTCTTCACATCATGATACATTACTTACAAACACACACACACAAACTTAAAGGGATTAAAGCATTCAAATAAAGAACATTCAAATACACCTATTTCACATATGTGCATATCGAATTAAAAAAAAAAAGAAGAGGAAAGATAGGAAAAAATACACACAACCCACAAAATTTGAAGGCTAAAACTGCAAAGAAAAGTGTTCTTTAACCTTGTTTGCAATAGCTTGAAAAGCTGGGAAATAAAGAAAGCCCAGTTGGCCCACAGGAACCAACCCTTCCACCATAGAAAATCTCAAGTTTTGTGGGTTAGAGTCGATCAAACCCAACTACACATACTAAAATGAGAATTTTAAATCAATAAAACTCTAGTAAAAGTAAAAGTCAATAAATCAGATTGTGTATAAGACTGAGACTTGTTTCGCATTGCTGAGTTAAATAAAATAGTTGAAAAAACTCATGTGGTTGAGGAGTAATTTCTCAACGATTTTTCGAATCTTGACCTGGGCTTTCTCGTGCTGCTGTCGAATATGAAGTCCGGCTTGGTGCGGAGGAACATTAGCTTGCAAATTAGATCTGAGATTATCTCTCAAATAGCAAATTAGAACTGAGCTATGTATAGGACTGAGATTTAAACCTCTGTTTTCTTCGAGGACTGCGTATTGAGGTTGCGTGAAAGATAGCTTCTGCAGAGAGAGGTTGCGTGAGAAAGAGAGATGCAAAGAGAGAAATGGTTGTAATGGTGCAAATAGATTTTCAACCGTAGACAGCGAGAAATAAAGTTGAGATTCAAAATTAGTTATAATTTATATTATAGATTGGTTAAATTGTAATGGAGTTTGGATGATTTCCAATGGAAATTGGGTGAAAATAGGGGAAAAGGTTGATTTTGACACTCAAATAACAGTAAATGTCTTGAAAGTGTGAAAATATGTAAAAACAAAATAACGTCAGTTAGAAATTGGATTGATTAAGTGAGAAAATCCAAATATAAGGGTATAATAAAAATATTTGAAAATATAAGGACCATAATCGTAAATAAATAAAACTATAGGTATCATTTGTGTAATTTATCGAAAACAACAATATAAGTACATTCACCATGCCCAGCGTCAAATTCACACCTCTCGTCGTATCATCATCATTTTCGGATGTCTATGTCGACTTCCTTTCCCACAAATCACAATGAGCAAAAACCTAGCCTAGAGCTCGAAGAGAATGACTTGTGGCTAGCCGCAGTTCTAGGAGGCGTTGATGGGTTGGTCTTCATTTCTTCTCTAATGATAGGTGTTGGAGTTGTCCAACACGACCCGAAGGCCGTGATGGGTTGGTCTTCATTTCTTCTCTAATGATAGGTGTTGGAGTTGTCCAACACGACCCGAAGGCCGTGATCCTAATCGGTGTCGCCAGTCTGGTGGGCAGTGCTTGTTGCATCGCTATCACAGAGTATGTCTCCGTATGTTCGCAACTTGACATGGACGTGGCCCGGATGGAGAGGAGAGAGAACAGAAGAATAGGAGAGAGAAAGGAGGAGAGAGAGAGATTGCTGAGTCCTGTGAAAGCTGCTTTAGCTTCAGCACTGGCGTTTTTGGTGGGTGGGTTTGTGCCATTAGTAGCTGGATCGTTTATAAATGACTACAAGGTGAGGATGGGGGTGGTGATGGCGGTCATGAGCATGGTGTTGGTGGTTTTGGGATGGTTTGGGGCGGTGTTGGCAAGGGTCCTGCCGACTAGAGCTGCCGCCAGGGTTTTTTTTGCAGGGTGGCTGGCCATATCCATAACTTTTGGGTTTACCAAACTTGTTAATGTAAGTGCAACTCCAATCTTTCTCCAAATTTCAGTAATGTAGAGATCACTTTTTAACTCCACCAAGACAAGAGGGCTGGGCTATGGGGTTCTCACTGGGTTTAAGGGTTCAACAGATTGGAATTTCAGAAGACTGAGAGGCCAGGCTGGGCTATTTCCATAGATTTTTTTTTGGCATCTATTTCCATAGATTTGGTGTTTGATAGTGAAAAAGTTGAGGTGAATGACCCAGCTGCTTGAGGGGGAAGATATTGATTTGTGGGCAAGTGGGCTTAAACCTATTTCTACCTTCTTCTCTTTTTCTTGTGTGTGT
>BRYE01000011.1:2887500-2890000 GCA_030159115.1 Actinidia arguta var. hypoleuca | reverse complement strand
GATGGTTTCAAACGCCTAAATTGGTTGACCCATTTTTATGGTTCAAAGAGAGAATAAAATAATGAAATGGATCCCAATAATTAATTTAAAAATACAAGCGAGCTTTGTAAATAAATTATTTTGATCGAATTTACTAAATATTACACCATATTTATTTTTTATCAAAAATAAATATTAGTTATTTTTATATTTATTTTCTAAGTTTATCTAGTCAATTACACTTAACACGTACTCACTTTGGTTGAGATTTCTACAAGGATAGAAAAAACATTTACCTTGCAAATTTGAGAAAAACTTCCCATTTCCACAAATGGGACATCATGGTGGATCGAAGCCATGGTTATCCATGTAAGAAAAAGAAATACACACAATATTAAATTTTCAACCAACTTGAAATACGATAAATTCAATAAAGAAAATGAAAATAATTAAAAGTTCTAGGGTGTGTGTGTGTTAGATATAGGTCCCGTTTGGGGTACTTTTTTGTGATTTTTTAATAAAAATTCTCAGTGTTTTTGGATGTGTTTAGGGTGAATTTATTTGAGGTGCGTGTATGTGAGTTTATTTGGTGTTGTTAGAAGAAATCGTAGAGAGAGAAAGGGAGAATTTTTATATATTGTATTGAATGAATGAATAATACACACAAATTTTTTTTATGTAGAGGAAGATCAAAAAAGAATAGTTTACATAAGAAAACAATAACAAGGTAAATAAAATAACGTATCAATCAGAATATATTCTGAGTATCAATTAGGGAGATATTCATAATATATTCTGAATATATACAAAATCTTTTCCTATTATAAACAATATCTTAATGTGAACCAATTAATTTAATAAATTTTTTTTGTCATAAAAACGCAAAAGAAAAATAATAACTTTTAACATATCAATATAGATGGTTAAAAGTTATTATTCTATATGTTAAGAACATATAGAATTGACTACTATATTGATATGTTAAAAGTTATTATTTTTCTTTTGTGTTTTTATGACAAATAAAAATACTAAAAAAATTTAGGTGTTTAAAAATTTTAAATAAAACCTGAAAGAATAGATGGTTTACAAAATAAATTCTTATGTGTTTAAAAATTTTATATAAACATTCGGAATGTGAAAATAAAAAAAAATTATAAATTTTTAATTAATTTTTTGGTAATAAATAATCAATAGATGGAATAAATTTTTTTAAAAAAATTACAACAAAAATTTGATCAATTTTTGTGTAAGAAATAAATAAGAAATGGTATTCAAAAATAAATTTTAAAAATTAATAAAAAAATATAATTATTTTTTTTGAAATAAATAACTAAGAGATGGTATTACAAAAAATAAAAATAAAAATAAATTTTTATTTAATGAGCAAGAGAGAGAGAAAGATAAAAATAAATATTTATCTAATAGAGAGAGAGAGGGGCTGACCGTGTGGTGGTCCACCCACGCTGGCCAAAAGTCAAAAAGAGGAGCCACAAGGGGGGGAATAAGAGGGCAGAGGTAAATACGCTAAGAAAGAGATAGAGATAGTGATGTGATGATTCATGATAGTGATACTGATGACTGGGTTGGAAAAAACAGCTCTCATTTTAGCTAGTGATTTTTGTATTGAAAAATCCGGAGTATGACGTCAGTTACGTTATGAACAAAGTTCTGTTAGTGGTATAAGCAATTGCATAAGTGGTTCATATAGTTTGTCTTAACTTCAATTTTGGATCTTATACTTTTAATTTTAACAATTTACTTTATTTTGATTTTCATGCATAATCAGTCCATTTAGTAACAGAAGTTAGGTATTTGAACATATTTATAGCACATTATGTTAACTCATTGGATGATGATTTATAGTGGAATTGGATAAATTATAATGGAGTTTAGATGATTTCCAATGGACAATTGGGTGGAAATATCGGTTAGCAATTCGATTGATTAAGTGAAAAAATCCAAATATAAGGGTAAAATAAAAATTTTGAAAATATGAGAACCAAAATAGTAAATAAATAAAACTACAGCACTATAAGTACCGACGGACCGACCTTGTGAGTTGTGACTCTTGCCACTTGCCAATTGCCATTGCCCTCGTTAAATCACCGACCTTGTCTTGCCATCATCATTTTCTGATGTCTTTGTCGATTTCCATTCCCTCCGGCAACAATGAGCAAAAAACTAGACCAGAGCTCGAAGAGAAAGACTTGCTACGAGCCGCGGGCCAAAGAGGCCTTGAGGGGTTAGTCATCATTTCTTCTATAATGATAGATGTTGGAGCTGTCCAACAAGACCCGAAGGCCACGACCCTAATCGGTTTCGCCAGTCTGGTGGCCGGTGCTTGTTGCATCGCTATCGCAGAGTATCTCTCCGTGTGTTCGCAACTCGACATGGAAGTGGGCCAAGTGGCCCGGATGGAGAGGAGAGAGAATAGAAGGGTAGGAGAGAGAAAGGAGGAGAGAGAGAGATTGCTGAATCCTGTGAAAGCTGCTGCAGCTTCAGCACTGGCGTTTTTGATGGG
>BRYE01000011.1:2875000-2880000 GCA_030159115.1 Actinidia arguta var. hypoleuca | reverse complement strand
TTTTGTTGTTGGGGCTCAAAATACTCCTTACTCGTTTCTAGGAACTCAGTAATGTGGCCAAATTTTTTTAAATGGACCAAGATTATGGGACTGGGAGAGTATTCAAATAAGTGACAAAAATAGGTCACATGATCTCCAGAAAAGAGGCAATTAAGTCTTAATTGAATGGTTAGAATTTTTTAAACGGACCAAGATTATGGGACTGGGGAAGTATTCAAATAAGTGACAAAAAAATGTCACATAGCCTCTAGAAAAGAGGCAATCAGTTCTTAACTGAATGAAAGATGAACAAAAAAATTACATTAATACTTAAAATGTAAAAAATTAACTAATTACAATGGAACGGTGCAAGATGAGATTTTTGTAAAATGTACAAATGTGTAAAGTGTAATTTACCTAAAGATTTCCTTTTTCTCTTGGAGAATATACTCGCCGCTTTTGACAAGGACCTACGAAAGTCCTACATCAACTTAAGTTGGGTGCTAGCATTCATATTATATTCACCTACTAGGAACTTCTCTGAGTTTAATTAGATAAAAAATATAAGAGACAAACATTAGTTTTTATGATTAATATAATCGTTTAGTCATCTTGAAAATTAGAGAAATTTTTAATAACCATGATTTGGTTGTTAAAACTCAACGCCCATCTCAGATGTTCTTCAATTCAATAACCCAACGCCCATTGTGAGTCAGCATTCATCAGAAAGTTAAAGCCCAAGGGTTGTATTTATTTACCATGATTTGGTCTAAGCTTTTGTCACATATTCTTGCCCTTGTTGGGCTGGTAAGGTGTCATTTTCTTCCATCTCTGTATCCTGTTTTGTCCTCTTTAGCAAAACAATATCTTTATTGGGTAGAAAAAAAAGCACTAAAACACTGTTATTTTCTGTTATTCGGAAAACTTTACAATTAACAGATTATATTACCTAAACAGAACTGAATTCAGAATACATAAATTGAATAGAATACAAAATTGAAGAGAAAAAAATACAGTTATATCAGAAAAAATTGAAGGCCTGGATTAAGCTCCAGTGTCCTTAAATCAATAATGCCCTGCTATCAGTACTAACGGTAGTTGGCGTTTAGTTCTCAGGATACAACTGGCTTATCAAAAGCAACACTCCAATTTGAAACCATCAGAAGTAGCACTCCAATTTGGTACTCCGACCAACTAATAACGTCTCCTCTCTCACGAATGAGACTTTAATGCAGATGAAAAAAACTCTTAGTTTTTCTTACAATGTCTCTCTCTTTTTCTTATGCCATGAACTGATGCGAGATGCCTTCTTATAGACTAGACAAAGCTCCAGGTTTTTAATTCTAAATTAAAACTGGACTATTTTAATTTCAAATTTTAACTTTCAATTAATTAGCACCATAAGGCACTGCTTTGAATTTGAATTAAGCAGTTTCAGAATAAAAGACCGTTTAAGTATTTAGAAGATATTTTAATAGTTTTTCAAAATAAAAGACCATTTAAGTATTTATAAAATACTTTAATAGTTTTTCAGAATAAAAGACCGTTTAAATATCTAGAATATATTTTAGGAGTTAATCTATAACTAACCGGACATATTTTCTCCAAAAATTTTTTCGAGATAACCCAAACAACCCGAACTGAGCCGGGTTGGGATGGCTGTGGTGCAACAATATAGTTATCACAATGGTGCTATTTTGATAAATAATTTCTTATTCAATACTTATCCATTTTGGATAAACGAATACATTATAGTTATCTACTCACGAAGTGGACCGCATTCCATATATGGTTCATCTCACTTGATAATCGGGACCCACCCAAAATTTGAGTCCAAAACAGCTAGTCTAAAATCTAAATTCCAACAAACACATCACAAGATCACGTGCGCCGCGGCCTGGGTCAGCAACCGTGGGCCTGGGTCGTGGGCTGGCTGGCCATGGCACGGGGTATGGTGTATGTGGACAGACGCCAATTACAGACTAGCTGAGCCATTACCATCTAAGCAACACTAATGAATAGAATTTGACTGCATATTTTTATTTTGAGAAACGTTATAGAGCACGATATTTAAATTTTATGAGTTGATACTAAAACCTTCTTCACATCCTTTTCATGTCTCTACCATTACATTACAAGTGAACGAGAAGAAAATTTAATCAACTCTATAAAAATAAAGCAACTGTATCTTATATTGTGAATGGTTTTATTCTTTAACCATTATCATATGAATGAATCCTACTGATCATATAATTAGACTCAAGGTAGGGATCTAAATTATGCGAGTTGTACAAAACCTACTCTAATTCGGTGTGTAACACCAAAAAAAAAAAAAAAGAGAAAATGAAATTCAGTCCATTTTGATATCCTCTATTGTGATTTGAAACTCCATTAGAGAGTATGAAAAAAAAAAGGAAACATTTGCCTATAATCCATGTGTATTGGGTTTTTACTAACCTTTAATTTACATCACTTTTATGAACAATGAAAAAATTATTATATTAGAAAATATTTGTGCTAAGGTTCATGAAAATAGAATTTGTGAAATTTTATTATTGAACACTATTGTCACTCTTCATAACCTAGAATATAAAATACTAAAAAATAATTAAAATAGATCTCAGTTTTGCTCTTTAGCTACTCTCTCTCTCTCTACTACGGTCACACCACCATCATTGCTACTGCCACACTCAATTTGGTCACATTATCCGAGGCCTATACCAAAAAAATAGAATTTAAGAACTTAAGAAACGTTCATTTCCTTATAAAGCAAATTCTCTCTCCCGTCTTTGCCATTTACAGATTCGCCTTTCATAGGTATCCACAAATTGTAAACATGTGAATTATATCTTAAGGACATAGTGTAAAACATTAGTTAGCCTTGACTAATATTCGTCTTTTGGTTTTGTATATTCTATGTAAGTTTTAATTTACAATTTCTATTTCGGTTTCTTGTTTCTAGTTTACAATTTTCAAAGTAGGCTTTGATTCACAAATGGTAAATAAAAAACTTTATTATTGTCTCACAATCGCATCAACTACATACCAATTAGTTCATCCACCTTTGAGCAAACATCTCATTGACAGCCAAAGCATTGAAACAATAGGTCATGGGAGAGACCCAATAGCCCCACTACCATCACTTGAGAATTTTATCTACCACAGAGTAAACAACCAAAACTCTCCATAAACCAAATTCATTTTATGAAACACTTTATTTTTTATTTTGAATTATTTTTGGACTTGACCTGATGTTTGGGAAGAATGAAACCACCAGTAGGAGGGTTAGGGCTCCGCCGGTATTGGCTATGATCATGGTCCTACAAACTCCGGCAATGAGCTGGAATATCCCAGCAGCTGTTTGTTGGATCACAAACACCACTAGTAATTGCTTGAACTGGAAAGAGAAAGAGACAAGGGAAGAAATAGCTTTCCTTGGTTTATTCTTAGCTAATTTTTTTAATTTCTTTTCCGTATAAAATAATAATAATAATAATAGTAATAATAATAATAATAATAATAATAATAATAATAATAATAATAATAATAATAATAATAATAATAATAATAATAATAATGAACTGGTTCCACTAATTAATTGACAAATTCTAGCCTTGTGAAGAAATTTTTTTGATCAAATTCACTAAAAACTATACTGTAGCTATTTTTTATTTAAAAATAGCAGTTTTTTTTGTGAGAAGGTATAAAATAAAAATTACCCCTTAAAAAACAAATAATTTTTCACATTAAGAAACTGATCTGTTCGTCCACCAAACATGAATTCTTTTCTCTTGGGTTGGGTTTTAAAAACTGATTCCAAATTTCAAATATCTCGGAAACATAGAAGGAGAAGGCCAATCACACACGCTTAATGCTAGTGAACGTTGGTAGGATTGCAAATCTTTATTCATCCTTATGACTTGATTGCCTCTCATGCATCCTATCCTAATTGGAAGGGACTTCCAGGAGAAAATGATCAAACTACAATTATCATTTCATTTGTGTGTATCACTTCCTATCGGTTGCCTACATGAAGCCTATTCTCATTTGTTATGCCAAATTATTTGAATGAAACCAAACAAATAAGTCTAATGGAAGTGATAAAAAAGGCAATATCATCATTTTTTAAGTAAATAAGTCTGTGTTAGGATCATTTTTCTTAGATGGATCCTTCTAAGAACAATAGATGGATTCATTCATGTAACAGTGGAATACGTACAAACGTCACATACCAAATGGGTTACCTAATTTGTAGTGGGCTAGTGTGCCCAAAGAGAGGATAAATGGTTCAATTTTGGTCCTTACCTTTTCAAATAGATGGATGGAAAAGTAGAGCCTTGACTCTTTTTTATGGCTGAAAGAGAGGATAAATGAAACGGAGAGTGCCTCGACTCCTTTCTATGGCATTTACGGCTCAAAGACAGGACAAATGGAAAAGTAAGGTTCACATTAGAGTGCCTTGACTCTACCTAACTTCCATATAGTTTTTCTTAAATTCAAAACACAAATTTATAAAATAAAATAAAAAATCCAAAACACACCTATCGCTATCTGTATGCTTCCCATAAATCCAAATCCAAATCCAACCATTCATTCCTCTACCTCCTCACCTATACATAACACCCCCCCCCCCCCCCCCCCCCCCTCTCACACACATATTATTGTGGGTTACATTAGGGCAAGGTCATAAACGAACCAAATCGCTTGAACTCGTCACATTAAAAATTTATTTGAGATTGATTCGCTTGATAAGTAGTAAATCAAGCTCAAACATAATTTTAAAATTCATTAAGTTTTCAAACCAAGTTTGAACAATATTCCACTGCTCGACTAGATAAGTTTATACTGTTTAAAAAATTTAAGTTACTCGAGTTCTGTTCATTATCGCTCGATTAAAATTCAATTGAAATAGGTTCGTTTGATAAACAAACCAAGCTTGAACATATTTTTAAAACAAGTAAAATTTTCAACCGAGTTTGAATAATCTACTGTTGAGTTCGTTTATCAACTCTACATTAAGG
>BRYE01000011.1:2860000-2865000 GCA_030159115.1 Actinidia arguta var. hypoleuca | reverse complement strand
TAAAATTTTGGAGTCCTCTCTTCAAAACAAATCGAAAAATATAAAGTTTTGATCAAATAGAAAAAAAGAATTACTAAAAATAAAAAAAAAATTAAAAGTGAGCAAGTTAGAAATTTCGTGTTCACTCATCCAACAACAATGTGGAAGATGCCGGAAAAACAGATTTAGTGCCTGTGCGAAAAAACTTTGAGTAAATTTTAAATTTTTGAAAAAGTTTTGAATGTTTGTAAAAAAAAATCTTGTTAAGGATAGTGCATTTTATGCAGTACCTGAACAATACATACTCACATGTGATGTTTTTTTTTTTTTTTTTAAGCTCTACCACATATAAGTGTCAATTGTCTACATTATACAAAATGCAATGTCTCTAACTCTTTTTTTTTTTTTATCAAAATTTAAAAAAAATTAGAAAGTTAGGTTGGAAGATGATTTTACATAGCTGTGTGGGAGGGTGATTTTGGGCAGATTTTAAGCCACCAGGTGCGTGAAGCTAAATTACCTTTACTAATTCAAAATTATGACGAATTTGGTTGTTTCTAAATTTTGTTATTTTGATTTTTTTTTTCTGTAGTGGACTTATTTTAGTTTTTTCGTCAATTTGTTTTTTACTTTTTTGGGTCTTATTATTAAAGAAAAGGAAAAGGTGAAAAAAACTATATTTACAAAACGAAATCTGACAAAATAAATATAAATTAAAGAAGTTATTTAGATTAATTATGTCCTCATTGGCTTTTTTGTAAACAAAGACTACTATTTTCTTTAACTTTTTCAATTTCTCAAATCAAGATGTATAGGAAAAGTAAAAAGTTTTGATCAAAACATGAAAAAATAATCATTATATACAAAACTAATAAAATTAAAAAAACTTAAAAACTCATTATCCTAAACTACGTCTAATTAATAATGTCATAATTTATGTGTATTAATATGTGGGTTCTAAAATGACTAATTTATGTGTATTATTAATTAATTAATTGAAAATGTAATTTAAAGTTATTAGAACAAAAAAGTTATTCTTTTTTGTACTTCTACAGGATTAAACAAAGTGAAAAACAAAATGGTCAAATTTTAAAAAAAAAAATTCAAAACACACTGATCGCTATCGGTACTCCCCATAAATCCAAATCCAACCATTCATTCCTCTCCCTCCTCACCCAAACATAAGACCCCCTCTCTCACACACACACACACAAACTAGGGTATTATTTTGGGGTACATAGTGCAAGGGATGATAAACAAACCAAATTGCTCGAGCTTGCCACATTAAATTAGTCATAATTTTAAAGTTCGTTAAGTTTTCAAACCAAGTTTGAACAATATTCTACTACTCAACTTAATAAGATTATAATGTTTAAAAAAATTAAGTTACTCGAGCTCGGCTTATTATCGCTCGATTAAAGCTCATTTCAAACCAATTCGTTTGATAAAAAAATCAAAGCTCGAACATATTTTTGAAACAAGTTACATTTTCAATCAAACTTGAACAATCTACTGTTAAACTTGTTTAGCAACTCTACATTAAGATTTTTCCCTCTTGATATTTTAGGATAAAATAGGATTTGAGAATTATTCAGATTACATATTGAAATCATTTGGTTAAAGAAATTCACTAAAGACAAAAAAAAAAAAAAATATTTTTAGTGAATTTTTTTTTAAATTAGATAACTTTTTTTAAATTTTCAAACTCCTCTCGTCAATTAAAAAATATATATAATTTTAATTATATAATTAAAAAGCCCACTAAATATGAAAAACTTAAAAATGAATAGAGTTAAAAAAACTCAATAACAAAAACCAAACATGTTAAACGGCCCATGTTTTTTGAATCTTAAGGAGGTGCAGGTGACCCCTTATATAGATTTGGGCTGAATTGGTCTCTCTTTTTTCCTTCACTGGACCAGTCAGTCCACTCTCCGTGGTCCGACTCCCTATGGGTTTTATCTCAATGATCCAACAATTCATTTTTATTGGTTTTTTAGTGTAAATTATTTATTTACTATAAAAATATATCAAATCATTCAGTCGATATTTATTGACTCTTTTGTGTAAATTAAACATTAAAAAATATAGATTTACTTATATGTACTTGACTGCACTATATTTGTATTTAGGCTATGTTAGAACTAATTTAGCTACTTTAAATTTGAAAAAATATTAAAGACAAAAATTGACTTATTTACTGATCAAAGATATAGTTTTTGGTCTTTAGTATTTTTTTAAATTATATTAATTTTTTTACATTTTTTCATTAAGAAAAAACTTAAAAGTATAATTTTTTTTTGTTAAGTTGTGAAAATGATTTTAGTAAAGATGAAAAAACTCTCAAACTAAAATAACCAAATCAACGAGCTCAAAATGAGATTTAATAAAGTGGTTGAGATGATGCACTGCTATACAATAAATACGTAGCATTAAATTTTGGCTAGTGATTTTTATACTTTTATTTTTTTTAATTGTATTTGTTTATTAGAGTGAATTTATCAAAATGTCTTTATATGTAGTAAAAATATTTGGCCAATAGTGGGTATTTTTGAAAAAATAAATATAATAATAACAAAAAAAATGTAATCAGAAAAAGAGAAGTGTGAAAATTATCACCCCTTAGGCTATGTTTAGAATTTGTGTGAAGAAAAAGTAAAAAAAAAAAAAGTAATTTAATGGAAGAGTTTTAGAAAAATTAGTTTAATTTTCTTTGTTTGGTTTTTCAAGTAAATTAAATTAAAATGAGAAACAAATTAAATTTTTTATTTGATTTTAAAAGAAATAATAAAGAAAATGATACAATAGTTTTAATAAATAAGAGAAAAGAGAAGGGAAAGAAAAAGCGAAGAATATAATTTTAGAGTTAACTATACTTTTCCCCCTTAAAGTATAGACTGATTCCAAATTGGGCCCTCAAACAAATAAATTTTCCACTTTGGCACCTCAACTCTTGATTTGATTGCAATCAGGCCCAATCAATAACTTTCATCCAATTCTCTAACAGAATACAACACGCGGGCGCCACCTGGAATTACTAACACATACCCAATTTCCAAAGCCCAAGCACTTACACTTTCTCTTCCCCAAACATAATCATAGCTCAAGACTCGTCGCCACCTTACGGGATAGAACGGCGCAGCCATGCATGGGATAGAACGCTATCACTGTACACAGAATCAAACAACGCTGCCCCGAAATCGTGTCCTGTGGTGGAGGTGAATCGAATGCCCGGTGGCGGTGATGTGGTTGTGGTCCAAATTTGGTTTAGGACTCTCTTTTGAAGTGTACATCATGTGAGGGGGAAGATTAGGGTAAATAAGTTTTAGGGAGTGGGTTAGGGTAAAAGGGTTACATTTTGGGAAATGGGTATGGACCTAAAGTGTCACGTAGGCGCCAAATGTCATTTTCATTAAATTGTTGGAGGAGTTAGTGACTCGGCTTGATTGCAACCAATTCAAGATTTGAGGGTTCAAGGTGGGAAAATTATTTATTTGAGGGTGAAAGTGGTAATCAGTCCATACTTTAAGGGGACAAAGTGTAATTACCTCTTTTTTCTTCAAAATTTAGGAACCAAACAACGAGGGAGAAAAATGTCTAGCTTTATTTTGAGTTTTTTTTTCTTCTAAATTTTGTATTTATTGATCAAATTTTTTAAAAAAAAGTCAACTAAAGATAACAAATAGATCATTTTCGAGTGAGAAATAAAACTCTTTTGTTTTTAATATTTTTTTAAAAAATTAGACCAAAATTTTGTATTTTTAGATTACTCTAGTTAAAAGAAACAAAAAATATAAATTTTTAATCAGATGATAATTTTTTTTATTAAAATTGAAAAAATAGAAAACCAACACAACTAAATTACCTCCTCGAAACAGGACTAATAGACTTGCGTTAGTGTTTAAAATGCTCCATGCAATTGACTATTGTTAGGTTTCAATTGTTGGATCAAAATCTTATAATTTTGAGATTTTTTTATTTTTAGTGATTTTTTAATCGTTTAATCGAAATTATATTGTTATGGTTTCTTCTTGATAATAGGAGTTTGA
The DNA here is from genome assembly GCA_030159115.1 of Actinidia arguta var. hypoleuca. NCBI lineage: Eukaryota > Viridiplantae > Streptophyta > Magnoliopsida > Ericales > Actinidiaceae > Actinidia > Actinidia arguta. The sequence continues at coordinate 2,860,972 of BRYE01000011.1, read as the reverse complement.
AAATATAAAAAATATTATTTAATTTGAGAAAAAGTTCACCAAGAAAAATTATTTTTACTCAATAAATTATTTTTTTATTTTAATTTTGAATATCTATAATATAAGACACAAATATTTTTAAATATTGCAAACTATCTCCCACTATCTACGATTGAAATCCATTTGCGTTAATCCAATACTGAGATTTCACTTGAGACTATTTTTTTCCTAAAAATATTATCACTTCTTTCTTCTCAAAAGTGTGGGATCCACGTAGGTTGTGATTCAATGACCAAAAAATCTCTAAAGTTAGGCATATTATTTATTATTTTTTAGTGAGATCCATGCTAAAAAAAAAATTAAAATACCAATTTCTTTCTCCCTTTTTTTTTTTTAAATTAGTAACACTTTTTTAAAATCACAATCACCTAAAAATTTCTTATTTCTTTAATAATATTACCATTGCACCAACTCTTGGTACCAACAGAATTTGTTCTTCAAGAATAACTTAATGCTGTAGTGATCAATTGGATGTCTTCTCTTTCATCTAGATCTTTGGGATTTATACGGTGAAAGATAGTGGAGAACCAACTTTAGAAGACGTGCTGCAACCTGGGAAAAATATGCTGGCTGCTGGCTATTGCATGTATGGAAGCTCTTTCACGGTACAAAGAGTTGTCTTTCTTGTCTATTATTTACCCAATTTATTACTGAAAAAAATAAATAAATGAGTTGCATGATTTTATGCAAGTCAAATAGCCTGCATCTATAATTCTTCATGGCGATGCTGTATTTCGTTGGATAACACAGTAATTTTGCAGCTTGTGTTAAGCACTGGAAGTGGCGTTAGTGGATTTTCCCTTGATCCATCTCTTGGGGAGTTTATTCTAACTCATCCAGACATAAAGGCAAGTCTCTTGGATATGAATCTGTTCTCAAAGACATCCTATTTTTCATTAATGCTATCCTGGTCGCTCACTTATTATGGACGCA
>BRYE01000011.1:2847500-2850000 GCA_030159115.1 Actinidia arguta var. hypoleuca | reverse complement strand
CATGCTATTTGCACGCATTAGGACACTCTGTTCCAATTTACTGAATATGCACGCGTAAGGACATTGATTTCATGGTTTGTGAAAACACACAAAAAAAAAATTGGTGGAAAACAAAACCTACTCCAACCCTCGAGAAATGCTACGAATTTGGGAATCCAAAAAACAGCAATGCTTCGCGCTTCAATCCAGTCGGAGCAACCGCTGGAACTGATCTAGGGCTTCGAGAACTTGGAGAATCCACCGAACACGAGACACTCGAACTCCAACGGCAGGGGAGACGGCAATAGTGGTGGCCTCCGATGAAGAAGGTTGCTTGTGGTGGCCTCCGAAGAATACGACGGTCTGATTTTTTTCGAACGGGGAAGGAGGGGAGAACGGGGAAGGAGGGGAAGGAGGGAACGGGGTTATGGAGATTTAAAGTTTTTTTCCAAAACGACCACGTTTAGAAATGTTGTAAAATTTTGTTGTAAAGTTTTGTTGTACGTGTAGCATTTTTGTACAAAAAATATGGGTTCGGTTTTATTAGATGGCCTCTTATATGCTTTGCCCGTGTGTCTATTTTTGTAGGCCCTTGCCCAACAGTATGGCTCTGACCTAGTTCAAGTGGAGCTCGAGAGGACTCGAATGAACACAGCGTGCTTTGTGGAGTCAATTCCGCTAGACTCAGTTCCAGAATCAGCTTTGGCTGCTTATGCATCTTTTCAAGGATCAATGGATTCTCCCAGCAGAAACTTCAGAGGTTCACAGCCCGTTGGATCCCCAGGTTTCTCCCGGCAAAGACGTTGATAAATTCTTTTGCTCCCCTCCCTCATTCTTTTTTTGTTATTATTCTTTCACCATATTGTTTTATTCTTGTCATCGTTGAGTTTTTTTTTTATAAAAAAAAATCACATTCTTCCATAATAAAATCATGTTGATTAGCCTTTCGCTCACTCTTTCCTCATACCAAGATCATGTTGATCCTTAGGCACACCAATATTTTGAATAATGATTGTGTTTGGGTTATTAATAATAGCCGTGGTCTTGCGTCTGAGTTTGTCAATTCATCTCTCTCTCTCTCTCTTCGCGCATTGCATGTAGTTGTATATTCTTTCACTCAGTTAACAGGGAATAACTTTTCTCACAAGAGGACTTTACCCCTGCAATGCATGAGTGCGCACATATATATATATATATATATATATATATATATATATATATATATATATATATATATATTATGGGATCAATGCATGAGCACATATGAGCATTTGGAACAAGGAACATTTTGCGTTCTTTCGACATTACCATAGTCATTGTCATATTGCCCATATCAATCAATATTCCAAAATAATTCCATGGAACATTTGACAAGGAAGTAATGCCAAGATGTGTTATTCAAGCAGCTTAGAGCATCTCCAGTGGGCGTTCCTAAAAATGTGTTGCTAATAAGTGTTAAAAGCGTGTAAATAGACAGATGTGCGAAGAAATTTATTAAGTATTGTTAGCAAATATGTGACACATTTAGATTTTTTTTGTTAGGAAATGAAATTACAGATATATCATCTAACCTACTACTAAGGGGTTGGGGAAGGGGAGCCACTAACCAGCATGAGAGAGAGTGCACCTACAAAAGATGATATATAAGTAACCACAAATAGAGCCTCCACACCAATACTCGCGGTTGGCAAGGTTTGAAACTCCCATTGGGCACAAGTTGGGTTTTTTGCGGGTCTTTCAAAACTCATAACTGACCCGCGCACCCTACTCTGTGCCCTGCCCCGGTTCTCGCGTTTGGTATTCCAACCGTACCCGACTTGCAAGTACCGAACCCGCCCTGCAAAACCCAAAAAAATTGGAAGTAATAGACAATGAGTTTGTTTTTTAAATTAAGGGGTAGTATTTTAAATTACTATTTATTATAATAAATATATTTATAATATACACATACGGATTGGGTTCGGGTCGGATTATATAATTCTCCAAACCCGCTACAGGTCAAAGAATTCAAATTCAATCCTGATCCGTTGCTTTTTTGGGTTGGAAAAATCTGCCCCATACGAGACGTGGTGGATAAAAATGACCATCTCTACTCCCACCTCCCAGATGGGAGTGAAGGGGTACAGGCCATTGGCTGCACATTTGCGAGCTTGGATGAATAGTCCATTAGAGTGGAAAAACAAAGCAATTGTATGTTTACTTGTTTTCGTAATGGCTTATACAAATATATACTAAATAAATTCATTGGATATGCTCTTAGGTTACATTCTCCAACAAAGAGACTAAGTTTTTGTTGGAACTGGGGAAATAAATGAAATAAAAAATTGTGCTTTTGGTTTCTAGTTTTAGGAGGAAAAAGTTCTCATTTAAAAATTTTCTTTATACATTATTCCCCCTTTTCTTTTTCTTTTTTTTTTTCCTTAGTTCAATTAAAGTATTTTTTCATTTTCTTTCCTCTTTCTTCTAAACCCAAACAAGAAAAAATTACTTTTCTTCTCATTTTCTTTTCACTTCCTTGCAA
>BRYE01000011.1:2832500-2835000 GCA_030159115.1 Actinidia arguta var. hypoleuca | reverse complement strand
ATATGGGTTCTGTTTTATTAGATGGCCTCTTATATGCTTTGCCCGTGTGTCTATTTTTGTAGGCCATTGCCCAACAGTATAGCTCTGAACTACTTCAAGTGGAGCTTGAGAGGACTCGAATGAACACAGCGTGCTTTGTGGAGTCAATTCCGCTAGACTCAGTTCCAGAATCAGCTTTGGCTGCTTATGCATCTTTTCAAGGATCAATGGATTCTCCCAGAAGAAACTTCAGAGGTTCACAGCCTGTTGGATCCCCAGGTTTCTCCCGGCAAAGACGTTGATGAATTCTTTTGCTCCCTCGTTCTTTTTTTGTTATTATTCTTTCACCATATTGTTTTATTCTTGTCATCGTTGAGTTTTTTTTTTATAAAAAAAAATCACATTCTTCCATAATAAAATCATGTTGATTAGCCTTTCGCTCACTCTTTCCTCATACCAAGATCATGTTGATCCTTAGGCACACCAATATTTTGAATAATGATTGTGTTTGGGTTATTAATAATAGCCGTGGTCTTGCGTCTGAGTTTGTGAATTCATCTCTCTCTCTCTCTTCGCGCATTACATGTAGTTGTATATTCTTTCACTCAGTTAACAGGGAATAACTTTTCTCACAAGAGAACTTTACCCCTGTAATGCATGAGTGCGCAGCACATATGAGCATTTGGAACAAGGAACATTTTGCGTTCTTTCGACATTACCATAGTCATTGTCATATTGCCCATATCAATCAATATTCCAAAATAATTCCATGGAACATTTGACAAGGAAGTAATGCCAAGATGTGTTATTCAAGCAGCTTAGAGCATCTCCAGTGGGCGTTCCTAAAAATGTGTTGCTAATAAGTGTTAAAAGCGTGTAAATAGACAGATGTGCGAAGAAATTTATTAAGTATTGTTAGCAAATATGTGACACATTTAGATTTTTTTTGTTAGGAAATGAAATTACAGATATATCATCTAACCTACTACTAAGGGGTTGGGGAAGGGGAGCCACCAACCAGCATGAGAGAGAGTGCACCTACAAAAGATGATATATAAGTAACCACAAATAGAGCCTCCACACCAATACTTGCGGTTGGCAAGGTTTGAAACTCCCATTGGGCACAAGTTGGGTTTTTTGCGGGTCTTTCAAAACTCATAACTGACCTGCGCAGCCTACTCTGTGCCCTGCCCCGCTTCTCGGGTTTGGTATTCCAACCCTACCCCGACTTACAAGTACCGAACCCGCCTTGCAAAACCCAAAAAAATTGGAAGTAATAGACAATGAGTATGTTTTTTAAAATAAGGGGTAGTATTTTAAATTACTATTTATTATAATAAATATATTAATAATATACACATACGGATTGGGTTCGATCGGATTATATAATTCTCCAAACCCGCTACAGGTCAAAGAATTCAAATTCAATCATGATCCGTTGCTTTTTTGGGTTGAAAAAATCTGCCCCATACGAGACGGGGTGGATAAAAATGACCATCTCTACTCCCACCTCCCAGATGGGAGTGCAGGGGTACAGGCCATTGGCTGCACATTTGCGAGCTTGGATGAATAGTCCATTAGAGTGGAAAAACAAAGCAATTGTATGTTTACTTGTTTTCGTAATGGCTTATACAAATATATACTAAATAAATTCATTGGATATGCTCTTAGGTTACATTCTCCAACAAAGAGACTAAGTTTTTGTTGGAACTGGGGAAATAAATGAAATAAAAAATTGTGCTTTTGGTTTCTAGTTTTAGGAGGAAAAAGTTCTCATTTAAAAATTTTCTTTATACATTATTCCCCCTTTTCTTTTTTCTTTTTTTCCCTTAGTTCAATTAAAGTATTTTTTCATTTTCTTTCCTCTTTCTTCTAAACCCAAACAAGAAAAAATTACTTTTCTTCTCATTTTCTTTTCACTTCCTTGCAAGACCAAATCAAGAGAAATAAAATCAGTTTCCTTCTAATTACTTTGTCAACTTTCCTTTCCTTTCTTTTTCTTTTTTTTTTTCACAATTTCAAACATAGCCTAAAGTTTGAATCTCTCTTGTTAATAAGATTAAGGATAATTTTTATTTTATACTCTCCAAATTTTATCTGAATTTCACTTTTATTGTTGATGTTTTAATTTGAACATATTTAATCCTGAACTTTAGAGGTTGTTGCAATATGGACCATTGCTCACATCTGTTAGACAGAAATACTCATTTGCCATTCACATGACATATACAAAGGGAAAATATAGTTTTTTAGATTTCTTTTCGTCTTTAGTGAATTTTTATCTAATTTAGATATTTTTTATATATTTTGATTAAACGATGAAAAATATTCATTAAAGACAAAAAAATTCTTATGTTTATACTAATTTTAAAACTTCAATGTGGCCACGTTTGTTGCACATAACTATTTATGTCTACAAACTCTAACATGTGGACAGGAGGGGTCACATTGCAATCGATTCCAAATTTTAAAATTTAATATATTCAAATTAAAACGTGAGTAATGAAAGTAGAATACAGGT
>BRYE01000011.1:2810000-2812500 GCA_030159115.1 Actinidia arguta var. hypoleuca | reverse complement strand
TTTATAGTATTATAAAGATAAAAAAAAATGTGATAGATTAGATTATGAAGATTTTTTTGAAATGGGTTCACAAACAACTTATATTATTGGAGGGATATAGAGGTAAAAATAAATTTTTCAATTTATGTATTATCAAATAAGTCAATATATTTTTGACACTTTAACCTCTCAAAATGCTCATTACAAAATGTCAGTTTGCAATACTATATAGTATAGATTTGATTAAGATATAAATTTGCTATAAAAAAATTATTTTTTGATTTAAAAAATATCTATATAATTATGTTGTCACTACACACACGTGTGTTGTTGTGGTAGCTCAATAGTGACATGTGTGTGTGAGAGAGAGAGAGAGGGGTAAAATGGGTAATAGGATAAAATCAATTGCTAATCACAGCAATTTTCGTCAATGTCTATGACGATCAACTAACATAAGAGAGTTTTTGATGTTCAAAATTAAACTACAAGAGAGGGCAGTGTGCTATTTCAAAAAAAGTAAAGAATACCAGTGTAAATGTTAAATACCTCAGGGAAGATGAGTGTAATTTACTCATTTTTATTTATTTTTTAGTACCTGAGTTCGAGTCTTAACACTTTATCCTCTGTTGTAAAGAAAAAAGAAGAAGAAGAAAAGGAGAAGAAACACAGAGTGTACTGTCTCCCATAGTTCTACTAAAAGGTTTTGATTGAGGGTAAAACTAATTCTCATTAATACACCCAACCACCCGCCCGCAAGTTACTTGTACCGTTTAAATTTGGGTGCAACACTAAGAATTGAAGCTATAACGTGCAATTTACGTGTGCCTCAAAATTTACCGTTAATTAAACTAATTTGGGACTAACTCAAGTGATCACCCTTACACACTGTCAACTTAGAAGTTAGATAATTCATCCTTGCCAAATGCCCCATCTAATGTTTTTTCTTCTCCATCATTTAGGATTGTTGTTAGACTTTTTTATGTTGATAAAAAAAAATTGAACATTATATATTGTAAGTAAAGCATGATTTGCAATCCACTTTTTAATTTTATTTTGATCAATTACTAGTTCCTCTTGATTGTACCATGTGAGCTAGCTGTGATTGGTTTAGAAGAATTACATAAAGCCAATCTTCCACTGACAACACACACCTTCCTCAAGAGAATACATAAATAGTGAATATCTTAAATGATTTAGCATTTGTTTATGTTCCTACTACCCGAAAAAAGGGGCTTAGTGGGAAAAGCATCTCAATAACAGCGAGAGAAAACCACTGACAGCGAAGCACATAAAACAAACTAGTAAATAATGGTTTGTAAGACAAGCAATTACATGACATAGGATATGGGTTATTATTAGTAAGGAGTGCCCCAAAATGATTGAGTAACAATGCTTTAAATAAATGTACATTTTATATTATATACATTTTCACATAGATCCGTTAATTAATACTCTTATTTTATATAGTTCAGTATCTCCGTCAACTCAATTGGGTTTGAAAAAAGGTTAATCGAAAATTTGAAGTTAACTGTCGAGCAAACTTCTAGTGATAATGAAAGACTTAAATTAGTAAATTGTCCTATGACTATGTTAACCCATAAAAAATGGATAAAATAACTACTACAAAGGGAGTCATGATATTTATACCTAGAGAGAGAATATATATAATTTAGAGAGAGAAAATGTGAGTAGTCTTCTCATCATCAATTACTTACCATTACCCTCTCTCTCTCTCTCTCTCTCTCTCTCTCTCTCTCCCTCTCTCTCTCATACATGTAACGTGGCCATTCTCTTTTGATGTTTACCTACGTTACTTCTCCTACCCCATTGCAACTGATTTTACCATTATGCCCATCCATAACCTTTTTCTTCAATCCGTTTACTTTTTTTTTTCTTCATTTGACCTATGTGCCCTTGCATTATGCCATGTTCTTGCTTATCTGATTTGTACACCTAACAATTTGTTGGTGATTTGTGCATTTAATGGCTTATTAAATGATTGGGTCCACTTACTTGCATTATGTATTGAAGGGTCCCTTTTTTTTTACAGGTTTGTAGAAAAATGTTCCCATCTCTAAAAAAAAAAGGAAAAGAAAATAAAAATGTAGGAACACTAAAAGATTTTACAAAGTCTCTCTTAAATTTTGGTGGGTTCCGTTAACAATTTATAAATGTACTATTGGTCCTTATAATTTTAATTTGAACAATTAGGATCCTGTTGTTTGAATCTAGTTCCAATTTAATATCGGTCAATACTCAGTATCAATTTGGATGGAAAGTAATCACATGAATTATAATATCAATCTCAACCAATTCTTACAATTATAATCAAAATAGAAGGAAAAAAAAGACCAAGCATAACCTAAACAGATAAGAAGAAGAAGAAAACAGACGAAGACTGCAAGAAAGAGAAGATGATTGGACATATGAGAAAATAAAAAACTGAGATAATTACAAAAGTAACCCTGGCTAAATCTAGATGGTTGACTAATTAAATATTTCATAAAAAAATTATACCTAA
>BRYE01000011.1:2790000-2802500 GCA_030159115.1 Actinidia arguta var. hypoleuca | reverse complement strand
TGAATATTATTGAATTTGCGAATCTATAGATTTAGCATCGTAAAATTTTCTACTAATTAATAAAATTTTCCTCATTTTTCATTGATTTGGACTTTCCCATTTTACAATAGCGACTTGCTACTATTCATCACCATGGTACATCTACTTTGACCTATAAGTGGCATTTGAATTTGTCCATTCCTTCGTAGACTTGATATACACAAGCTTGAAATTGATTGATGTGGTAAGCATCAATTGGTTAGAGTTCTGCAAATAACTCTAATACTGGCTTATTATTGCTTAACACATCAATGGTGTCTAACTTGAATAACGGGGAATTTCATATCAGTGATGTAAATATTATTAATAACATTTTACTATGTTTCTCAATAATTTGAAATTTGCCTTTGAGTAACACTACTATTTGATGACTTGCCTTCTTCACCGTGGTACAACTACTTTGACCTCTAAATGCCATTTAATTTTTCCCTTTGTTGGGAGATTTGATATACCAAGCTTGAAATCGGTTAATAAGTTGAGTGCTAATCGGGAAGAGTTGTACCATTAACTTTAATATCGACTTGTCATGCTCAGTACATCAGTTTTGAATTAATTGTCAACTTGATTATAGAAAACTTTCGTATCAATGAGACAAATAATTCACCAATTAGGTAGAGTTGTACAATCGACACTAATCAATTATCTACTTATTCATGCTCGGCTCATCAATTTTGAAATAATTAATGTCAACTTGAATACGTAAAAATTTCATATCAATGACACAAAAAATTTCGAAGTTAATGAATTAGTAGATTTAAAATAGCAAAGTTTTCCACTAATTTACTAATATTTGCCCCATTTCCTATTCATACCCCTTGAATAACACTATAATTGTTTGATGACTTACTATTCTTCCGCACCATGGTCCATCTACTTTGACATGTAAATGCCATATGATGTTGTTCACTTTGTTGGAAGACTTGAAATACACAAGCTTGAAATAGATTGATAGGTTGAGTACCAATTGGCCATGAGTTTTATAATTAACTCTAATAATACTGACCTCTTTTTGCTCGACACATCAGTTAGTTACGACTTAAATATGAGAAAATATCATATCAATGGTGCAAGTTTTATAAAAAATTGTGAATCGACATATTCCATTTTATAAAATTTTCTATTGAGTTAATAATGCTTGTTCAATTTAATTCCATTTAATTTAAAATTCTCTTTTAATAACAATACTTCCTGTGGATGGCTGGCGACTCTCCATCGGAATTCAAAGAGATTTCCTCCAATCCTAGTAGTAAGAATTCTTGGTGACTTGTATAAGTGCATGGCAGGTCTTGATGCACTCTGTGTAAAGAGAGGCCCCAAAAATATGCATTCCTCGTGTAAATGTTGTGACTTGCCACGTACCCCAAGGCAACACGAATTCCTACTACCCGGGTTGGAGGAAATCTTTTTCCCTCTTCATCATCTTAGCTCAAAGTCCATCTACTTTGACCTGTAATGGCCAATGTTTTTGTCCACTTTGTTGGAAGATTTGGATATACACAAGCTATGAAATAGATTGTTATCTTGAGTACCAATTGGCTAGAGTTGACTATTTTTTATGTACACATCAGTTAGCTTCAAATCAACATGAATAAGGGGAAGGTTCATATCAATTATGCAAAAATATTGTCCAAGTGTATGGATTATTGAAAAATTTAATATTATAATATTTTTCCCTATTCCATATCACGTTTAATTTTCTCACTTGAATATAATCGTGAATTGGATGACTTGCTAGTCTTCATCACCAGGGCCCATCTACTTTGACCTCGAAATGCCATATGATTTTTGCCATTTTGTAGGAAGATCTCAAATAAACAAATGTGGGGTAGTGGAAAAAGAGAAGAAATAAAACGTAGATATTGGCAACGGTTGACTGGAGGAAGCTGGTGGCAGAGGATTATTTGACTGAGCTACGAGAAAGAACAGTGAGAAAAGCTGCCGGAGTCATCCCGGGATAACTCTCCGACAGTCAAGTTAGTAACTAACAATGTATATATAGAGAAAGAGTAGTGTATGTAGCTTGTGAGCTGCAATTGCGTACCCTTGAGAGAGAAAATATCTGACCTTTTATAGTGTAGCTTAGAGCGTTTCTGGGTGCGCCAACTACCATGTCAGCGATCAAGTGTGTAAGGTTTCGAAAAATATTTTTCCTTTAATTATGCCGCATAGGTGACATCATCATATATATATATATATATATATATGGACCTTAGTATAAATTGGGCCACAGGTGGAGTAGTTGCGCTTGAAAGGATTGGAATTGGGTTGGGAAAGAGTGGGCCAAATACTTTGCCCATGATTAGTTGAGTTAATCTGGATGTTTGCCAAACAAGACCCAAGGCCCAAGGAGGGCATTTAGGTCCTTTTCTCTTATTATGACCTAACCCAAATTGCTAGCATTTACTATAGCATTTATTTCTAGCATTTATGTTCTTCTTCTTCTTCTCTCTCTCTCTAGGATTTTGGGTATGGAGTGTTAGATTGGAGTGTGTTAAGGTAAGGTTTGAGTAAAAATTCTTGGGGAAAAGATTATCTATTCAACGGGGGCTTTTATTTGAGTAAAGAAGGGATTGGAGCAAGTTGGAGAGCTATGGTTCATCTCATCTTCTTCAACATTTTGAGAGCTTGCACTGCTTGGATTTGAGGTAAATGGAGTTAGTTTGTTTGGGTTTTATTTTGGGGTGTTGTTAATGGGTTATATCTAGCCTATTGAGGTTTTATTTTAGGTATTGAACTCTAAATAAAAGATTTTATTTATATAGAAAATTTTGGAGTTCGTAGATCAGGTGTCGACAATTTATTTTTCATATTCGACACTTTATTTTTCATGTGTCGACACTTTATGTTAGTATTTGGCTACTGTCTTCAGGTGTCAACACTTTACTTTTCAGGTGTCAAACACTTTACTTTTCAGGTGTCGACACCTCATGCAGGCATTTGGTTACTAGTCTCAGGTGTTGACACCTGCAGTAACTATTGACAAAATGAAAGTCCTAGATGGCAACGATACGGAGGGAATGTCATAGTCCACAGTGAAAGTTCGTGAAGTTGACAAAATACAAAATCCTAGATGACAACGATACGGAGGGAATGTTATAGCCCACTGTGAAAGTCTGAAAAGTTGACAATACATAGGGAATGTCATAGCCTACGGTGAAAGTCCGGGATGTTCACAAATTGAAAGTCCTAGATGGCAATGATACAGAGGGAATGTCAAAACCCACGGTGAAAGTCCAAAAAATTGACGAATGTTGTCTCTTGTGCTCAGTGCATAATGAGGTCAGTTAGGAATTAGCTTAGGTATGTCATTCGAGAAAATGAGATAATACTTTTTGAGATAAGCCATGAAATTTGTGAAAACATGAATTTGAGAAATCCTGTGTTAATCCTTTTTAAAAAAAACTGAAATATTGAGAATTTGTTGGATTTGAAAAATCATAGATTGGAATCAAAATATGAATGAAAACATACTTTGTTGCATCATGTTTTCATTGTACAGTTATGTATCATGGTTTTGGCTTGAGACATCAAGTCTATTGTTAAATCCTTTCAAGGAAAGTCACCTTTACTATAAAATAAATTTCAGGTACCAAGGGTTATCTTGAGTTATGAGGCATATGGATTGCCATTACGTTCCTTTTGTCTTGAAAATATGTAAATGTAATTTTGAAAATTGTAATTATTCTTTTGGCTTGGTGTGGGCATTGTTCATGGGATATCATTTATTTTGTATTTGATAGCTTATGGAGAGCATAGTCCCACGGGAAGAATTCATTTTACTGTACTCTGATGTAATGATAGTGTATTGTCATATTATTTAGTTTGACTTTTTTGTATTTAAGTTATTTGCTTACGTGGTCGGATCTTGATTTGATAGGGGCGTGACAACATGGTATCAGAGCTCTAGGTTCGAATACCCATAAGTTGTGGGGTGGTTAAACCACGTTTGTTTTCGAGTCTAAGTATTGAGGAGTAACACGAGGGTGTTACATAGGTGTTGGGTAATAACATGAACACACATGGTATCTTATTATTGATTTGCATACGGTATAGCAAATGTTTTGATCAAATCATGATTTATTATGATTGTCTTATTATTTTTTTGTGGCATTGTGTAGAACATGCCACCACGTAACGCGAGAAGTCACATGAAGTCACTTACGGGAGCTCGTGGGGCTCGTGGGAACCGTGATGAGGAGGATAGAGATAATTACCAAGACTCGGTGATGGGGGAAGGAGCTAATGCTCCTAGAAAAAATGTTGGAGGTGCTCCACTGGCGGTATTTGGTGGAATGAAATTTATGCAAGGGTTTTCACCGTCATTGAGCAAGTTGTGAGTAACACCATGCAAATGATGCAAGTGCCGGTTAGAACGGCAGACTCTAGGGTTACTACGGTCATGAAAGTTTTTCTACAACTTTGTCCACCTACATTTAAGGGTGAATCGGATCCGTTGGTTGTGGAAGATTGGTTGGAGAAAGTCACAAGAGCATTAGACACGATCTTGGTGACGGAGGAGGAGTTGAGGGTTTTATTTGGTCGTACCAATTGTAAGGGGATGCACTCTAATGGTGAAAGACCGTGGAGGGGAGCGTAGCAAAGAGGTGGGTGGGAGCCATTTAAGAAAGTTTTTCTGGATTAGTATTTTACTAACACATTGAAGGAGGCACTAAGGATGGATTTCATCAATCTAGTGCAAGGGAGTATGACTGTGGCACAGTATGAAGCCAAGTTTACGAGTTTGTCGAGATTTGCAAAGGCATTCGTGTCGATAGAGGAGACGAAAGCGAAATAGTTTATGCAGGGGCTTAGGCCGTCCATAAGGAATAAAATTATTGGGAATCTGATTAAAGTTTACTTGACTATGGTTAGCTCGACAACGGCCATTGAGGAGACCTTGAATGAGACTAGGAAGATCACGAATCCGAAACCTCAACATGAGGTCCCAAGTGCACAAACTGAGAGGTGTTTTCCAAAGAAACAGAAGAATTCTACGGCACAACAATAGTATACTGCTAGGTCTTCACCTACTACTTCGGTAGTGTCACCTGGCTAAACATATTAAGGAGGGCCAATTTATTTTGGTTGTCACCAGCCGAGGCACTGTGTTGTGGACTACCCACTGAAAGGGCAACAGCGGCAGTTGCAACAAAGAGGTCAACCCCACAGTTAGGCGCAAGAGTAGTCACTAGTTAGGGGGCCACCTACTTATTTTCAGTGTGTTCAAGTGAGACATGTCAGGCGTCATTGCACATAGAGAGTGCATAGTCAGGGAGTCGCGGGGTCGCAGCAACCTATTCGATCAGTTCAGGCTTCGATGGCTACTCCAGCTTTTACTTCGGTGCAGACTTCATATCAATTCGGATCACATGTCGTAGTTCAGCAGGTTAGAGGACTCAGGGGCGGGTTTACGCTATGACATCAGTAGCGGGACCATCGGGGATAGCAAGGTAGCAGGAGCCGCAGTTGGATACCTCTGTAGTACAAGGTACTTTTCTAGTATTTAATTCATGGGCTCATGTTCTCATCGACATGGGAGCATCACATTCATTCATCGCATCTTATTTTGCTATGGCATTGGGATTGGAGATAAAAGTATTAGATTCCGTGCTTTTGTTAGACATTCTAATTGGAGGTAAGACAACTCTAAGACGAGTTTATAGAACTTGCGAGGTTGAGATCGCCGATAGACGTGTTAGACATGATGAGCTTTGACGTAATCCTAGGCATGGATTGGTTAACCGGCTATCGGGCTACGATAAACTGTGTCCAATATCGGGTTACCTTTTATACACTAGAGGGAGATCGTTTTTATTTTGTGAGAGATTGAGGTTGCGGTTCTGTCCCATAGTCTGCTAATGTGCGTAAGTAAGGAGAGTTGAATTTTATTTTCTCGGCGTGCTTGGTCGATGAGGATAGCGTAGTTAGTGTGGCCTTGCCACCAGTCGTTTGCAAGTTTTTGGATGTCTTTCTAGAAGATTTGACAGAGTTACCATCACATCAGGAAATTGAGTTATCCATTTATCTTATACCGAGCACCGTGCCTATCTCTGTACCACCGTATCATTTTTCACCAGCAGAGTTACAAGAACTGAATGTTCAGATTCAAGATTTATTGGATAAATGCTTTATCTGACCTAGTGCATCACCATTGGGAGTTTTGGCTTTGTTTGCTAAGAAGAAGGATTGATCTCTTAGAATATATGTAGATTATCGAAGACTAAATCGTGTGACGATAAGGAATAAGTATCCACTTCTGAGGATCGACGATTTGTTTGACCAATTGAAGGGCTCGAATTGTTTCTCGAAAATTGACTTGAGATCGGGTTACCATCAATTGCGGATCAAGGAGAGGAAATAGAGAAGAGGGTTTTCCGATCATGCTACAAACATTATGAGTTTCTTATGATGCCGTTTGGTCTTACAAACGTGCCAGCAACTTTCATGAATTTGATGAATCATGTCTTTCATCCATATCTTGATCGTTTTGTGATTGTGTTCGCGGATGACATTTTGATCTATTCGTCATCGGTAAAGTCACATGAGGAGCATTTAAGGATCGTGTTGCAGCTTTTACGAGAGCACCAGTTGTATGCCAAATTTAGCAAGTGCAAGTTTCAGTTACCTGAGGTAAAATTCTTAGGTCACGTTATTTCGAGAAGTAGAGTAGCAATTGATTCATCAAAGATTGAGGTAGTGATGAATTGGGAATGACCGAATATCGTGTTTGAGATTCATAGTGTCCTGAGTTTAGCCGGTTACTATCAATGATTTGTGAAAGAATTTTCACGTTTAGCGGCACTGATGACTAGACTTACGAGGAAGAGGATTCGTTTTGTATGGAACGACGCGTGCAAACATTATTTTCAAGAGCTTAAGGAAAGATTGACTTCAACACCGATTCTTATTATACCTGAACGAGGATTGGGGTATACCGTGTACTGTGATGTTTCACGTGACGGTTTGGGTTGCATGTTGTTGCAGTTGGGTAAACTGATTACGTATGGCTCACGTTAATTGAAGACGCCCAAACAAAATTATTCAACACATGACTTGGAGCTTGCGGCCTAGTTTTGCTTTGAAAAGTTGGAGGCATTACTTGTATGGAGAGCGGTTTGAAGTTTTTTTAGACCACAAGAGCTTGAAGTACTTGTTTACGTAGAAACACTTAAACCTGAGACAGCGACGTTGGATAGAGTACATGGAAGACTATGAATTCGAATTGCACTATCATCTTGGAAAGGTAAACGTTGTGGCCAATGACTTAGTAGGAAATCACTTAGTGTTTTGGCGAGTATTTCCATTCATGAGTGGAAGATGCTTCAAGATATCAGTGAGTATGACGTGCATCTCGGCAAAACGGGTGAATTTGCTACGTTATTCACATTGGCCACGGAGCCATCGATTATTAGTCGGGTCGTCGAGGCACAATGACAAGATGTGAAGGCCAAAATAATTTGTGATTTTAGTACTAGAGGTGTAGGACCGACATGTTGGGTTTTGCATTCGGACAGGGGTTTGAGGTACAAGTCTAAATTATTCGTACCATTGTTTAATAGAGACGACGTTATTTGTGAGTTTCATCATTCGCGACTTGGAGTACATTCTAGAGGAACGAAGATGTATCACGATTTGTGTCGACAATTTTAGTGGAAGCGAATGAAGAAAGATATTGCCTTGTTCGTTTTGAGGTGTTTGACTTGTCAGCAAGTGAAAACCGAACACCAGAAACCAGCAGGTTTATTTCAACCATTACCAGTCGCGGAGTGAAAATAAGAGCATATCACTATGGACTTTGTTACATATTTGCCTAGATCATTAAGAGGGCATGACGCCGTTTGGATCATAGTTGATAATTTGACAAAATTCACACATTTTCTTTTTATTCGTTTGTCAAATTCGGTAGAGGATCTTGGTATTCTTTATGATTGTGAAATAATTAGACTTCATGGAGTTTCAGTATCTATAGTTTCGGATAGAGATCCGTGTTTTACATCGCTCTTTTGAAAGGAGATACAATCTGTTCTTGGATTGGATTTTAGGCTTAGCACGGCATTTCATCCTCAGGCTGACAGGCAGTCTGAGTGTATTATTAAATTTTGGAGAACATGCTTCGAGCATGCGTACTTGATTTTAGGGGATCATAGGAGGATCATCTACATTTAGTAGAGTTTGCGTATAACAATAGTTATCAAGAGAGCATCAATATGGCACCTTTTGAGGCGTTATATGGTAAACCATGTAGGTCACCCATGTGTTGGACTGATGTTGGAGAGATAGCACTTGCAAAGTCGGATTGGGTTCATGATATGACCAAGAAAGTGGTATTGATTAGGAAGCATTTACTCATGGCGCAGAGTCGTTAAAAGAATTATAGCAACCAGAGAAAACGGTCGGTTAGAGACTACGTGTTCTTGAAAGTTTCGCTTAAGAGGGGATTGATGCGTTTTGGGCATAACGGCAAGTTACCGCCAAAGATTTATTGGACCATTTGAAGTTTTTGATCATATTGGGGTTGTAGCGTATTGTCTTGCCTTCCCACGAAGGGTGGCCAGTGTGCACAACGTGTTTCACGTCTTTATGTTGCGGAAGTATGAACCCAATCCTTCACACGTTTTGGATTGAGAAGATCTTGTTATCAACGAGGATGTCACGTATGAGGAGCGACCGATTCATGTATTAGACACGAGGGAACAAGTTCTTAGAGAAAAAACTTTTATATTGGTGAAAGTTCTATGACTTCATCATGGCATGGAAAAGGCTACGTGGGAGCGCGAGTCCGAGATTCACGCAAAGTATCCAAATATGTTCAGCTTATCTGATAAGTTTATCTAATTTTTTTAAGTGGTGGAGGTTGTAAGGTTTTGAAAAATATTTTCTCTTTAATTATGACGAATAGGTGACGTTATCATGTGTGTGTATATATATATATCGTTATGGGCCTTAGTGTAAATTGGGTCGCATGTGGAGTAGTTGGGCTTGAAAGGATTGAAATTGGGTTGGGAGAAAGTGGACCAAATACTTCGCCCATGATTAGTTGATTTTAATTTTGGTATTTTCCAAACCAGACCCAAGGCCCAAGGAGGGCATTTAGGTTATTTTCTCTTATTATGACCTAACCCAAATTGCTAGCATTTACTATAGCAATTTTTTTTTAGCATTTATGTTCTTTTTCTTCTCTCTCTAGGATTTTGAGCATGTAGTGTTAGATTGGAGTGTGTTAAGGTGAGATTTGAGTGAAAATTCTTTGAGAAAAGATTATCTACTCAACGGGGGCTTCAATTTGAGCCATGAAGGTTGGAGAGCTATAGCTCATCTCATCTTCTTCAATATTTTTGGAGCTTGCATTGCTTGGATTTGAGGTAAAGGGGATTAATTTGTTTGGATTTTACTTTGGGATTGTTGTTAATAGCTTATATCTAGGCTATTGAGGTTTTATTTTGGATATTGAACTCTAAATAAAAGATTTGGTTTATATGAAAAATTTTGAAGTTCGTAGATCAGGTGTCGACACTTTATTTTTCATGTGTCGACAACTTATGTCACATGTTGGTTACTAACCTCAGATGTCGACACCTTATTTTTTATGTGTTGACACTTTATATTAGCGTTTAGCTACTATTATTAGGTGTCAACACTTTACTTTTCAAGTGTCGACAACACTTTATTTTCAAGTGTCGATAACTCATGCATGCATTTGGTTATTGGGCTCAGGTGTCGACACCTGTAGTAACTATTGATAAAAAAATTTTTTTGAAGAAAATGCATTTGAGTCAATATTTATTTTAACGATTATGAGTATTGTTTATGACAAAGATATACGAATAATTTCAATAATAGATTGTTATTGAAGGTTTTAAATCTTGTATAGTATGTTATTGCATTTAAATTTAGATAAGTGTAACATTGATGTATGATTGAACTTGTGAAAAATATAAGGTTTGTACGTGTGTGAAAAATTTGAAAATGATTTTGAAAATAAAAGTCCTAGATGGCAACGATACGGAGGGAATGTTAGAGCCATGGTAAAAGTCCAAAAAGTTGACAATATGAAAGTCCTAGATGCCAACGATACGGAGGAAATGTCATCGCTCACGGTGAAAGTCCGAGAAGTTGACGATACGGAGGGAATGTCATAAGCAACTGTGAAAGTCCAAAAGGATGACAAAATGAAAGTCCTAGATGGAAATGATACGGAGGGAATGTCAAACCTCACAGTGAAAGTTCAAGAAGTTGACGTATGTTGTCTCTTATGCTTAGTGCATAATGAGGTCAGTTATGTATCAACTTAAGTGTATCATTCGAGAAAATGAGATACTACTTTTTGAGATAAGCTGTGAATTTGTGAAAAAATAAAATTAAGAAATCATGTGTTCATACTTTTTTAGAAGAGACAAAAAATTAAGAATTTATTGGATTTAAAAAATTATGAATTGGAATCAAAAGTGTATTTTGATATAAATGAAAATATATTTTGTTTCATCATGTTTTTATTGTATAGTTTTGTGTCATGGTTTTGGTTTGAAACGTCAAGTTCATTGTTAAATCTTTTTAAGGTAACTCATCTTTACTATAAAATGAATTTCAGATACCGAGAGTTATCTTGAGTCGTGAGGCATATCGATTGCCGTTACGTTCCTTTTCGCTATGGAATATGTAAATGTATTTTTGAGAATTGTAATTATTTCTTTGGCCATGTGTGAGTATTGTCCATGGGATATCATTTATTTTGTATTTGATAGGTAATGGAGAGCATGGTCCCACGGGAGAGATTCATTTTACTGTACTCTGATGTAATGACAGTGTATTATCATGTTATTTAGTTTGACTTTTTCGTATTTGAGTTATTTGCTTACGTGATTGAGTCTTGATTTGCCCAGGACGTGACAAAGTGACTAACTCAATCATACCCTAGGGCATGGCTGATAGCTATCCTATCACGTCATCAACGTCTAAACCCAGGTGTGTGAGTGGTTTGCTGGTCAGAGAAAATCTCACCGTGCAAGCTACCACTAATTTTGACGTGTCCTCCGACCGAGTTCCGGCATGATGATACCAACCAAACTATTAAAGAGCGACAATTCAACGATAACACTCACTCTAACTTGATTAAAAATAATAAATTATATTTTATCCTTCCACAACAAACATTAACTAGAATGGTATGTTAGAGTACCAATTGGCCAGAGTTCTGAAATTCACTCTAATACCATACTATTTTACTTGTCACATCGGTCTGCTCTTAATTGATTTATATCAACTTGATTAAGACAAGAAATTGAATATCAATGATATAAATTAATATTATGGTAGCATTGTTATACAATCTTAGAATTTGGACTATTTTTTTTTATAATTTAAAATAAATAATTTAAATTTACTTAATTAGCTATGTGAGATTCATTAACTCAAGTAAATCTAAATCATTCATTTTGAATTATGAAAAAAAAATTATTCAAATTTTAGAAACCTTTCTCATATTATTGAAGTTTATAAATTGACATATTCAATAATATAATACTTTCCACTAATTAAATATTTTTTACCCCGTTTTAAATTATTTTTAATTTCCCACTTGAATAATACTAGTGAATTGGATGACTTGGTAGCCTTCATCACCAGGGTCCATCTAAATGGCCCATGATTTTGTCCATATGCTGGAAGGCTTGAAATGGTGGCAATCCAATTTGGTGGGCCCACAAAATGAGTGGTCAAGATGCAGGGATAGGGAGGGGAGTAGATATGCTGTTACACAGTTACAGTGTATGTTTATGAAATGAAAAGTTTCAGAATAAAAAAAAATAATTTTTTTCCATTGCTTTCTAATTTTTTGGAGAAAAATAATTAAAATTTTTATTTTTATTTCTTATTTTAAGTAATCTTATCTTTCTTATACAACCAAACCAAAAAAAAAAGATTTTATTTCTCATTTTTTTGCAAAACCAAATAAAGCAAAATAATTAAGTATCTGTTCGATTCAGTTTTCATAATTTTTTAGAAGAATAATTTTTTAAAAATATTTTTGTGAACATAAGATATTCATTTTTTCATATATTTATTTTTTAATGAAAATTATTTTTGAGAATAATTTGAAGACATATTTTTAATATTTTTAAAAAATGTGTTATTTTTTGAGAAATTCACATAATAAAAAGTTCCACAAACCATCTACGAAATAAATTTTTAAAAATTATTCTAAAAACTAAACCAAACAGCTTAAATTTGGTTGTCAATTTTGGGAGGAAAGGTAATTTTTTTTCTTATTTTAAAATTTCTCTCATCTTTGTTTTTGAGTCCAGCCCACCTGGATAAGTTTAAGCCCACCTGAATGATCTCAATCTCAATTAGCTCACATGGAGTGTCCATATGAGAGTAAAACTCTCAAGTTATCTAGAACTCTTGAAAGTCTACCACCTCTTACCTTGGTTTATAAAAGGGAGGGCAGGGTGTTTAGATTTCGT